>JASGCC010002292.1:0-29355 GCA_030067915.1 Hydractinia echinata
ATGTCCACTTCGCACTAAGACTTAAACTTCCTGTAGCGAAGTAAGCAAGACTCCTAACCACACATGTGAACATCTTGGAGGGAGAAAAATTAACTCAACAGATCCATGACTTTCTGAACTGAAGCAAAACACAATGGAAACAAAAGACAGGAAATTGAATATATTAGACTTGAACAATAATAGTTAAACTTTACATGAAGAAGCAAACAAACAAATCATTAAAATTAGAAATTAATAAAAAGCAACCTAATTAAATAGAAAAATGCAAAGATAAACAAAAGATAAATAAAAAATGAACAGATAAACGAAAGATAAATAAATAAGCAAATACCAACGATGACTTGTTTCAGTCGTCCTGATTTTTCTTCTTCTTCTAGGTTCACATTCTCAATGTCTGCTGGTAAGGTTGCCTTTCTTCTTCCCAGCGAAATAATCTCTGTAAATTCCTAAAAATCATCTAATTTGATTTTGATTTTGATTTTTACATGCATCAACTTTTACATGCATCAACTTTTACATGCATCAACTTTTAGATGCATCAACTTTTACATGCATCAACTTTTACATGCATCAACTTTTAGATGCATCAACAGGAAAGAAGGCGAGATCAAATGAATTACTTAAATCTAACATAACTTGATTTAGAACAATCTGAAAGCCTTGTAATAGAAACTCTCACCTTTGCTTTGAGTAATTCTGAAAGTAAATATTGACCAGTTGCACCAGTTGATCCAATGATAACAACTTTAAACTGTTTCACTGCAGCTGCTTCCGCCATGTTGCGTGTTGTATTTGACAAAAAGGTGTATTTGTGTATGTGTTTAATTTGCAGAATGAATATAATCAGAATAAATAGTATTTCTATATTACAAACTTTACAGTATTGTTTCATTAGCCTAAAATTATGTATAAGATTAATGTGAGATACAGCAGTGATACATACAGTCCTGTTATTTGATGTTGTACCACGTATAGATATTTTTTGTATTGTGTACTATTGTGTAGTTTTGTCTTGTATCGTGTACTATTTTGTGTTATGTTGATTAGGTGTATACAGAGTACTTCTCAATGACAACAGACCTAATAGCTGCATATTATTAAGGCAAATAATATCAAGGCACGTATCATTTATACAAATATCTTTACCAGTTTAGAATATCTATATGATGAATGGCACAATATAATTACCACTGACAACATTACATATTTTTCTTTAATTTTCAGGTCAAGTTATACGCTAACTTAAATCAAAAAAATTATTATACTGTGTTTTTAAGAGGCTTTCCATTTTTAATAACTAAAGGCAGCACTATAAACAACATTAGAGAAAACATTAGAGACAACATTAGAAAGAATAAAAAAAAAAAAAGGTTGCATGGGAACATGTTTAGGCAGCTATATTAAGCTACTATGTTAAAATATGTTCAAAGATGCACAATAAAGCAATGGAAACGTACATATTTGAAGAATCAAGAAAATTTCATTCTAGTTTAAGTGATATTCAATGATTTCAGAATTTTAGTCTGAAAATAATATTTCCCATGTACACTACTTCTTTAGAACTTTTCTTTCTATTTTTAAATGTACCTTGTTTTATACTCTGAAGTGATTTTGTATGATTAATTTGTTCTACCAACAAGACTTACTTACAGTATGTGACTACCACTTTGACGTTCGAAATATTACCATATTCAAAGATATTAATACATTTTCAAAAAATAAAAATCAGTTTTTCCTTGTCTCACATCTTGTATTTAAAGAAAGCTTTCTTTTGTTCAAATATGGTATTATGTGAAAACATATACAAAAATTAAAAATCAGGCACTATATTGACATATCTTGCTCAGGGTGACATTTAACTAATCTCCAAAATCTTAGGCTGGTGATACTTATATAAAAAAGGTACTGTACCTAAATATAATATTACAATCAGAAAACAAAAACAAATTCGTCGATTGTACTGACAAAGTGTAAATCAGGTATTATCTTAATTTTTAAAGAAACAGGTAGTGTAAGTCAGCCTTTACCGCACCGAAAACAAAGAATTATCTGCAACACTACATGAAACGTAACTATATTTACATATTCCATAGTGAATAGTAAGAATAAAATTCTCCCTGGCAAGATTAATAATCTCTATCTACCTACAAACACACAATTCTCATGATACCTTGTCATTTAAATTTTTAAAAAATATTTTTCAAAAATGATATTTTGTCATTTATATATATAGTATTTACATCTTATATTTATTAGATCTAACTATAACTACTAAAATGTAAAGTATAAAATAATTTTTAAGATTTATCTTCAAATAAAAATGAACATATATAACAACTAGAAAAACAAGATGCTCAAATTAAGAACAAGACAAATTATCCACACCCCCTCACCAAAATATTGAGACAATGGCACTTTTTGGCATTTTGCAAAATCGAAAAAAGGATTAACTTGTAAATTCTTCATGGCCAGTACGTGTGCTACTTTTTTAGATGCTTAGGTTAAATAAGCTGCATTTAAATTGCACTAGTCATTTTCTAACATGTCTGTTTTACAGAATAATCCACATCAGCACCAATAAAAGGACCTGCAAGGTGGAAAAAATAGTGATGCTATTTGCAACAACAACTAGCACAACAACAATTAAACTTTGACAATACAAATCATGTGAATCTATTGTGAGAAAAGCCTGTATAATTACTTGTAGGGATGAACGCCAAAATTTGCGATATTGCGTCAATGTATTTGTTCAGGATTGTAGCCTCTGATGTTTGAAGCATTAAATGCACCAGATCATATTGGCACCAGCAAAATTAGTATCAATAACTTCAAGTATAAAGCAGGACATTATTGCATCAATATGAGAGTTAAATAATCTCAAGGTATCTAGCTGAATTAAAACAATTTTTTTAGATAAACTATTTGTGCATCTTGTTTTTTTTACTGAGGCACTGTAGATTAACAATACAAATTCAGTAAAAACGTTAGAAATCATTTTTGGTCTCAAATTATCAGATAAGTTCTTTCATTACCATTTTCCAAAGACTTTATGTAGATGTAAAATTATAATGACAGTAGGGTTATTGTAGGTTCCATCTGGATTATCAAAGAGCAATGTTCAGTAACAGATTTTGTACCAGTCATTGACAAAGGATTTGTATTGATCATTATCATCAATGACACGTCCTGCTAAAGCATCAATGGTTTGTCTTTAGTAACATTTTGAACAAAACTGCTAAATTTATGTAAAAATTTTGGATATTCTCGTTTCGACACCTGACGAACCACTGAAGCTGGTGCCCAACCTCCAGGATTAACTAAACCATAGAAAAATTCCAAAACAATATTGCATATTACTTAAATCATTTTTAAATCGTTTTAGTAAATTATTTACAGAGCTAAAGCACTGCAAAAACATTGTAGACAAAAAAGGAGTTTTACCTTGAGCCATATATGTTAGTTTGCATGCCACATTTTCTCTCGTATATTTCTTCTTTTTCACATCGCCTACCGCAAATGTCTGGCAAACCATAATAACATTAGCTAATGCACGAACATATTTATCACTCTAAAACAAAAGAACGTCAGAATAACTGTTAAAAACCACTTCCTACAAGAGACGTCCTAGTGAATTTTAAGTTCCTAAGTCATCCCACAACAGTTACCAAGGGCTGCTAGTAGCTTATAAAATGAAGAATAGTCACAATAATCCATAAAAAAATCAACAACAAATTAATACGTACCTTAACTGCATCATGCTCAGTTGGCATATTCAAAACTATCCATGCATTTCCTATTTCTTTATCGATCCGATCAAGATCTTCTTTACAGAGTTGGCGTATATGTGAAATAAAACAAGTGTCGCGCTGTGCAGATGGCCAGATGCGTTTATGAATTTGCTGGAATATTATAGTGTTCTCCGCAAGTTTCTCAATTTGTTTTACTTTCTCAACAGTTCCTAAAATATTTCAATTCTTACATTCATTTTTACATTCCTACAAGTGTAAATGGTACATTAAAATGCTAAATAATATAATTCATATTACTAAATAATAATATTTAGTAATATGAATTTAATATCGAGCTAACAATCTCATTTCATTAAATTCATGTACGACACAAACCTTCCCATTCCAGTCTCACTTCTTTATCATAGAAATAGTGACACATCTCATGGCCAGTAACTCCCTAAAAAAAATTTTTAATTTAAGCAAACAAATTTATGACATAAAAAAGAAAATACAACAAATATTGATCTTTTCTTTTAAGTTTGGAAAATTTTTTAATCAATCAAGCATTGCATGAACATAAACAAATTTCAATGTGTTCAGTTCTCACCAAAAGCAAGAATTATTTGGTTAAAGTCTCGTCTCATTACAAACTATTAAAGGAATCCCTGGGTGGAAAAATTCTTTTTAATTTTTTTTAATTATGATTTATGCACTGGGGCCATGGTGCAATTTTTTCATGCTCTTCTAATGCGATTTTGATAGGCTGCAGTAATGCAGTAATGCATTCAATTTCATGCAGAATACGAAATAAAAACAGGCAACTGCAATACAGGTAGAGATAACAAGAGTTGGATATTTACCATATTTTATCATACTTTGTAACAATCTAATCCTAAGTTTGTGAAAAAAGCTGCAACGTTTTTTGTCATTATATTCATGGCCTGATTGACAACTAAGTTGCAAAAGTTATGAATTATAATTTCTCTTGCATATTTCTCTCTTTACTAATTATGTAACTCACATGAATAATATGTGAAGCCTTTAATGGATCACAAACAATGCCTTCAATCTCAAAATCTTTTCTGTAAACCTAAAGATAATAAAAATATAATAAATTAGCATAAAGTTTATAATCCATCAAGTATATATACACTACGTCACTAAGACGAGTCATATTAATTTTTAGTAAACAAAAATAATTTACTTTGAGATCTCCTTCTTCATGAACATTGTACCACTCCGAATTTTCTTGATCTACCCTTTCTTTTACAAGATTTAAGTTATCTCGAACTTTAGCTTCGACCTTAACAGAGCAAATTAACAAAGGATTAACACACTTTCTCCTGGCTAACCACATAAACTATAAAAGACACAACCATAATCTTTATCTTTCTGTAACAATACACTACTGAAAATAATAATCTACCATTCTTCTGCAGGTATTTAGGTTTACATGTTTATCCCCAATGTATATTCAACATGGTGAAAAAAGGAAAGTATGCTTTTCTGAATTATATTTCTGTTCCTGAACCCTTTAACCCTTGTTCAACCCCCTTCAGTAGTCGTTATCTGTTCCTTTAAACAAGAATTAGTACCCACATCTTCTAAACTAAACAAAACACTGAATGCAAAATAACTACTAAATTACACACTTTGACCAAATCAGAAGTTCTTAGCGAATATGATGTCTCTCCTTAAATAAGTAAGAAAAATAAAAAGATAAAATGGCAAACATACTTCTTTAGATAGTCTGTGTTTTGGCATATTCATGATTTCAGAAGTTGGTTTTACTGGTGGAATATGTTCTTTGTCGATATTATCCTAAAACACAAAACAAGTAAAGGTATAAAATTTAGAATAGTCTTATGGCACCCTAAATAGCTACCATGGATAGAAGACAAGACAAGAAAACACAAATTGTTAGTAAAAAGCACTTAAGCAAATATTTAAACCTACCATGCTGTCCTCGTTTTCATCTTCCTCATCAAGAGCAGTCTCTACAGCATCAAAAAATAATTCTTCATTTAATTTGCTGTGTGGTCCTTCCTAAAAAACAATTCAAAATAATTTCATGTGCATAAAATTAAAGTTTGTGAAAGAATTTTTTTAACTTATTTTACGCTGCATGTTTACACAATAACAAAATTATAAAATCAGAACAGAAGTATCAGAACTAACCATAAAATCAGGACCACGAGAAACTGATTTGCATTGTTGATTTTTTTCTCTTCTTGTAATTCATGTAGGCTGTTCTGATAACTTCTTCCCTTTTTCTTTTTCCTAAAGACAATTATAGTTTTTTTTAATAAGTAGGATGACATTATAATACTACAAACTTTTTATTTATACTATTTAAAAATAGTAGCGAAACAAGACCTTCGAATCTACACAACAAAGTACAAGATGAAGGTCGTACTAGAAAAGAAAAGAAAACACAAATTGAAAATACAAAAAAAAACAGGAAAAGGTAGGAAAAAGAAAGGCAAGGCTGTTGTTATTTTTTAAAATTTTGAATACCCTTCCATCTTGCGCTTCCATTGTTCTTCTCTTTTTGTCATTTCTATGCAATGTGATAATACTTGAATAACACCAGCTGTAGTTGCTTTGAATGTGATAGCTTCACCACGAAAATCAATTCCCAGTGCAGATGACTGCATCAAAGAAATATTGGAGGGTGTTGGAGTTGCAGAGAGTTCACTACCATCCACATCTAAGAAAAGCAAATAACACTTGAATCGTTTTGAATCGTTCTGATTAAAATAATGTTATTAGGTCTCAATCTTAAAAGTGCAATGTATTAGCTCTTGTTTAAGACATTCGAAAATTAAGAAATAAAAACATACCAATTTTGCCTGTTACAGTTAGCTTATTATTAATACTAGTCCGTGGCCCATGGAAAAATCCACGGTTTGCCCGTTATTTTTATACTGCATTGCGTGCGTCTCACTACTTGCGGTACCATTTTGCGTGACAGACAGACATATACGGGTATTGTAATATAGATTACTAGTGGATAAACTAGTGGAAAAATCTGTGCAAGACCCGTCATTTAAATTTTGATGATATCAGCAATGAATACACAGCAGTGGATAAACAACTTTTTTTCACAAATTTGTTTACCTACTGCCTCTATTGTGAAGAGTGTGAAATGCAGATCAAGAAAATGTAAAGTATTGTGTGCTTTTGATGGACATTTGAAGATATATTGTTTTTTTATGATATCATTAACCAGTTTGTTTCGAAAACCAGCAACAGAAAATTGGTCCCTAGTTAGTAACATCGTGACAAAACTGAAGTCACCACGCCGTTTCTGATTCATTTGGCCTCAAAGTTATAAGCATAATATAATAGCTTCACTAATTACTTATTAAGCGTATTGAGAAAAGTTGACATATAAAACATCTTTTATGAACATTTCTATTTTGGGCAATACAGACAGACACTGTTGTGAATTATTATAATAGAAAAGCTTACTTCACAAAAAATTAACTTATGACAAGACAAATAAAAATTTAAAAAAAGGTTTAAATATCGCAGTAGCAGTTAACCACAATAAAATGTAAATGTGATCAACAAGGTGCAAATATCGTGAAAATTACTTTTTTAACACTTTTCAAGATGCTTGAATATCGCTGTAGTTGCATCTCCATATTCTGCAATTGTATTTTTAATTAAAACTATCAAAACATTATCGTAGTCAGAGCGGAAGAAAGAATTTTAACAAACTATTTTTTGGCTTAAGTTAAAATTTCACGTCAATTCTACTTTATTTAATTTATTTTAAAAAATCAATAAATAAAATTTTTATGTTAGTACCTTCCTCTTGTTCATCTCTCAAGTCTAAATGTTGATGCACGTCTAAGCCATTATTTTTATTGGCACATGAATCAAAATACGACTGTAATGTATCTGTTTGCCGGCATAAAATATCTTTAAATGTTTCCATTTCCAGAAGTTTTTCGCGTAAACCCGCAGTTTTCTAAATTTAAGTCATTGATACAAAAAAATGTAAACAAAGAAAACATGACCAGGATGAAAAAATTAAACACAGTGTAAAAAATATACCTGAAATGACGAAGAAGATTGTAGACTTGGTTGTGACGATAACGACAGTGAAGACACAGCTTTAGGCAAATGGGGATCTGAACCATAACCTGATTCTGTCTGCTGAGAAAATAGAGAGCAAGTTTTAGATGCATAATATGAAATTAGACAGTATAGGTATATGTATTCAAAGATTTTCAAACATATTGTGCACAATAAGAAAGAAGTTTTAAATGGACTTCAGGACTTTTTTACTTTTTTTATCAAAAATTAGTGTCATACTTCAAGCATGCCAATCGTAAAAATCTAAATTTTCATTTTTCCCTTTTGTGATGTTTTGGCAATTTTAAGTGCTTACAAGGTTTTTTTTCTATTTTTGGTTGTTTTGAGGTTTATCATTGAAATTTCAGTCCATAAGAAAAATGCCTAGGCAACAACAAAGTGGATGCAAGAAGGATATTGCCATGCATTAAACTTGTGGAAAATGAAGTACTATAAATAGGCTGAAAATACAAAAAGTTACTGTATCATAACAAAACAAGCAAGTTGTTGGAGATATTCGTATTTCAAGGTTGCCTATTTTTTTTTTATTAGTGGGGAAAACATATACAAACATTTGGGAGATTTTAGGAGAATTTGAATTACTGAAGGTGCAACTCAAAATCACAAGAATCAAGGAAGACAAATTGGAATGATCAGATTTTATTTAGCTGATGCGGAATATAAATATTTCGGACATATATTCCTAAAAAGAAAACCCATTATGAAATTTGAGTTTAACAAATGGATTTCACAAAAAAATCAGGAAATTTAAGGATTCTTAGAAGGGGTGGAAACTGTGTACAAGGAATTTTAAAGACTACTACATTAAATTAAGCTAAAACAAACAACTGTTAAAAAGATTTTGGATTCCTCAAAACCCTTTAGGCATCATTCAAAAACATTTTATGGATCAGAAAAACGTATTTACATAAAGATTATTGTACCTTTGCAGCCTCTAAAATATCCACCCAATTTTGTCTTTCCTCTGCATCAGTAGCACGAAGATAATATACACAATCACCAACATTAACATCAAATCGACAGTTATCAAATTCATGAACCTGAAATAAAAACATAACCATTGCTTCAAGCAACTAAAAACCCAGCAACATGTCTGAACTTCAAAGTTATTCTTAGGAAAAGTAAAAATGTCATGTCAATTGGAAACCATTTTTCGAGGAGGGTCATCCTATGAGAACTTTTCTTTAGTATTTTGAATGTAAGATTACATACACAACCTCAACTTTGTGTATATCTATCTATTCATAGCAAAACTAAATCGTTTCTTTTGCTTTTTTTAACTTTGTAAATGAAAAACCCCATTATATATCACAATGAAACTTGCACATTAAAGGTGTTTACAAAACAAAATTTTCTTACTAGAAACACAAGTTTGCTGACGAGAAGCAAGCAAATCGCTTTTTACAAAATAAAACTGTGTCTGTATGTATCTTTAACAAAGAGAATGTCTTTTTGTTTGCCAACAAATTAGCTATTTGTTGCCATTAATACAATAGTTTGTCAACTTGATTGTGATTAGTGAAGCCATTGCATTGCACTTTAAAAGTTTAAGGCTAAATATCTTGAAAATGGGTGGAAATAACTGATGTCATCTTCTGCATGGGTAGCTAAGGACAACTGGGATCAAGGTGGGAACAATTTTTTAAAACTTGGTCAACTCACCAATTCGGAATGGAAGGGGTTGAAGAATTCATCAAATAAACTTAAAATCTCAATAAGTTCATCAAAAGGACACGATACTATACATTTCGTTGATCAGTGTCTCAAGCTCTACACAATGAAGGCAACACAGGTTAGCGAATTACTAAAAAAAATTTTGTACATTGGTTGGTCGAGACGAAATCTCTAAGTTACCCATTGATAATAAAAACACGTAGCTGATATATATAAGGATTAAAATAATCAATAGAAAAAAACTGACGAACCAAGTTACTTTAAGAGAGACAGAAATTACTGAATCATTAGTTTCTTTTTATATATTTTTCCAATATGTAGTGCAAACATCAACGCTGTGTGTTTTATCATAAGAATGTTTACATACAAAAATCTGGGCTAAACAGTTTGAATTTAGAGTAAGTTAACCTCGTCTCCAGATAAGAGCTTTCAAAAGCATGCATGAAACATTACAGTAATGTCAACTATAGCCCATGTAATTTAGCATTTTAAGTGTCAGCAAATAACTGCTAACACAATTACCCAACTTATTAGAATACTGTCATAGTTTTTAACTTATAACAGCAAAATTTTGCCAATGTAATTTTTCAACTTAACAAAACACGTTGGCAAACTCACTACTTTCGTTAGCAATTTACGCTTCAGCAACATAATAGCGTTCTCACTTTTCATAACACCTAATTTAATGTAGTCTTTTAATTTAGGGGAATGTCTTCTTTCGTGCATGAAATGCGAGCTACCCACTAAATTAAAAACTTTTTTTTTACTGGAGAAATTATTATATTGATAATGAGTAAAAACTTAATAATACGCAATAAAAACATTATAGTTAAATGCATAAATAAATATTAAAGTAACACAGAAAAAGCAGCATATAATTTAATAAATTTTAGGGTTTTTGCAATGATTTAATTCAACCGCAAGTGGTGACAAATTGTTTTTTATGATGTATATGAAGCACAAAACCGTTAACGCTGCCACTCTTATGTTGGCTAGTATAATACACTGATAATCAAAACAAATACAGAAGCCCATTTTGAACCATGCCACAAGTCAGTCTGACCTTTGTCAACAAAGAGCATATTTTAACAGAAGAAAATTCTGTGGTAATCTTACCTCATTTTTCATGAAAGTTTCTTTTATTGCCTTCCAAAATAAATCCTTTCGAAGTAAAAATTATACACAAATGTGCCGCATGTTAAACGATTATTAAATTTTGTGAGAACATTGATACAGAATTATTTTTATTTATTTTAAAAAAAAATAATGGTTGATAGAGAACTTCTGTTTCATTTTGTGGTCAGAAGACATCTGATTTGGCTAAAACAGTCAGTAATAACTGAAGCAGGCCTGACATAATATGTAACAAGGTGCATGCCATAAAAAAAAAGACTGGAGCTAGTTTGAAAATTTTAAGGAAGAAGAAGTTCGTAATAGCGGTCGAGGCAACAAAATAAAAAACAAATATTTAAAAAGCTATATATATCTTAAATTTAACAAAAAGTGAATATATATCATTGGGAATTTTTAATGCCAATTTTTTAGGGTAAGTCTAACTCGTAAAAGTTACCTTGGGATCCCTATAAAAAAAATAGAAGCGTAGAAGTCAACAAGAATGGCCATAAATCATTTAAAACATATCAAAACAGGATTGTGAAAGCTGAAACATTGCTGAAGCCTTTTTCTTTGTATAAATCTTTATTTCAGCTATTGGAGACAAGGAAGTTTATTACTGAGAGAATGGCTAGACACTCTGTTTCATGTTTAGGGTTCACAAGTTCAAACGTCCCCCACAGATACATGGATACTCCCCCATTCTAAAAATATTGAATGTTGTTTTTCACTTCAGAAATAGCAAACAACCAGTTTTAAAAAAACCTTAGTAGACATTTAAGGATCTAAATAATTTTTGAACATTTTGATTTGAAGGGAACCCAAGGTAAAAAATGATGTTGAACTTATATTATAGAGGCCTTTAAAAAGTTGGTTTAAAAAGTATTTTTTAAATATTTTTTAAAAAGCTCTTTCCGTTCTCAAAGATATTCGCATTTAAAGAATTTCAGATTTAATTATGCTACATGAATTATGCATGAATTATGTCATATTTAAGTGATAGCAAATTTTGACATTTTCTGTCATCAGTAATTTTAGACCTGTTTAAGGGATGTCAATTCAAACTTTATCAATGCATAGATATTATAAAGGTGAATTGATTAACATAAATTTTTTTTGCCAAAATGACACTTGTTTGCTCGTCCCTTTAAGATTCCCTTTAAAGAAACCAAAGAAAATACTACTATTTTAAGCAAACCATGATATATCATTAGAATGTATCATGAACATCGTGATCCAACATTATTATTGTGCACCATTGCAATCTTAAAATGTTAATCACAAAGTGATCGCAATTTTATTTTCTATCGCAATGATCTTGGTAAGTAGGAAGAAATATTCTTCTGCTGGGGAAATTATTTCCACTCTCGTCCCATTGGTTAAGGCTATTTGTGATATGCAAATGGTTTAAGATTTAACTCTATATATTTTTAAATGTTTAATCTCCAAAATAGCCACAACAGGGTGGTGCAATCTATCTATCTAAATAGCATTGCATGCCACTGGCAAAATATATATATAAACAACAGACCACAATGATAAAAAAATCAATGTAAGAAAACAACTTATGCAAAAATAGGTTGGTTAGTCAGCTAAAAAAACCCTCAAATATATATTTAATAACTTAAGCGTCTCGTTTAATTAGAGTTTTGGTGCACCATAAAAACTACTGCTCGGAACGCTTGGCACTCACGGCTAGAATTTTAAAGCAAAGCACAATAATAATTGTAGGTAATGTAGGGGAGACAACACCTATAGAAGAGTTTATTGTTTACGTTTTTGCACGTTCTTGAATCAGAAAAATCGAATGGCAAAGAAATGCAGACTTTAGGTGAAGAAAGTCAAATTATGGTTAAAAAAATATTTGTGGCCACTACCATCTTTTCACTGATATATGTTCTAATTTAACTACATGCAAGCTAGCTAGCTAGTTATATTTTAATTTCATGATCAAAAGATGTCTCTATCTTAAAATAAAGTTTTGAATGAACTGGTCTACGTCCTTACTGCCTGTATTATTTTTCCTGTCGATTTGTGTAAGAGGTCTGGGGATTTTAAACAAAAGGCGTCACGATGAAACTTGTCTATGTTAAGAGCTTGGAAATCTTAATGGAGAAAGTATGTTACCTCAATAGCTGCTTTTGCAAACACTGACAGAGCCCCCTGCAGCCATAACCAGTATCATATGCAGATTTATAATAGGACAATGTGCCATCTCTTAAAACTAAGAAGCGTGACTGCCACCCGTGAAGGTAATTTGTCCATTTTGAAGACTTCCCTCGTGTGTAATTTCTTGTATTGGCGATGGCGGAGCGTCTCCTTCACATCCAAATAAATCATTTTCCTCATCAGAAAAAACTGCCTAAAAAGTCAGAGTGGACAGAAGAGCTCATTGTGCACTTCACAATAAGCTTTTGACGCTTATGAGTTCCACATGACAAGTAATTTCGTCAATAAATATTTTGAGACAAAACGCCCACTTCTTGTTTTCACGCCATTTGTTTTCCGAACTTTTTTTTGTTTTAACCCGAGTGAAATAGGGTTTAAAGTACAGACCAGATTACTGGATTTTCTAATGCAATGGCCGGCATCCCCGTGTCCTCAAGCTAATATTTTTTAAGTTGCTGGCCACGGCAGAGGATGCTTTCCAGGTCTTACGTAGCATTTCTTCTGTTTGTCTATACATTTTGGCAAGTACAATGTCATTGATGCGTAATAAATTTTCATCGCTTTAGTCGCTGTAAAATTTATGGAAATTCCCTTAGGACTCTTCTTTCGCTTTTTGATACTTGTGTTCCCGGGACTTTTTGTCATTTTCAGGGGGTGTTTATATGGAGCTAAGTAACTCCGTTAGACGAGTCTTTGTACGGGCCGATATGTTACATTTCAACCTTGCCTAGCAAGTCGGTACACCGAGAACTCGGACGGAGAAAAAGGGGAGGGGAGACCTCGCTTTAGCAGGATGTTTTTCTCGTCGCGCTCATTTTTTTTCCATACAAACCTGGGATGAAAAACATTTCGGTTAAGCGAGTAACTCGTCAGACGAGTTACTCAGTTCCATAAAAACAGCCCCTCAGAAATAAACGGTGGCACAAATTAATTCGTCCCATGTTCGTCTGTTTTTCTCTTTTAACACTTCTCTTTAGTAGTATATAGATATTTTTTATAATTGTACATGTGAGCCGGGGGTACGGTGCGATAAATAAAAATAATAACAACAAATTATATTGTTGTAAATCGAGCATATCAATTCTTATTGCTTGATTGTTGAAGGAAGTAGTCAGAATGATCCTTACTCTAATAGATTCGTCTAGCCACGGAGACACAAAAAGGCTGATCTCATTAGAGCAAAGATCACTTCCCTTCTAACCGATGTTGTCGTAACAGATAAATTTCGTTTTCTCTTCTCAGCCAGTGACTCGCCTAATCGTTTATAAAAGGTTAAAGCTTCTCTTCATATTCCTCCATTGCGATCAACTGAATTGGAGTAAAAAAGCCGTGCTCTATGTCTAAAATTCGTTGATTATAATTTATTTTCCCTTTCATTGGCTTCAACATGCCTTTCGAATCTTGATATTTCTGTACCTTTCAGCGATCGTAATGTTAAAGACCATGATATCCACCCCCCCCCCCCCCCCCCAAACTGCAATCTCCAATTGCTTTGACTGCTCTATTGAATGTTGTTTTATTCAAGACTTCGCCTGTCAGTGGGTTTAGAGGTGGCTCGACACAAACGTCATTGCACACTTAGAACAAAAGTTCTAACCTTTAGTCTCGTATTGTGTAGTGTGACGAAAACCACCTGTTTTGCATGACAGTAAATGTTCTAGCTTAAATTGAGAACCACAAGCGCCTTCGCTGGCGAGACGGCTTAACTGGTGTCCACAACGAATGTTGATGAGGTCTCAGAGGGATTGTTTGTCCATTTAGTCGTTAATCAAAGAGATGTTTCACGTTCACGACTGAGTTCAATACGCTTTTTCTTTTCTTTGGATACCGAATCTCTGATGACATTCATTTCTTCTAGATAACTCTATGCTTTGTCGTGTTTGACTGCGTAGTGTCTCTCCAACGCTGATTGGATTTAGCCCAGGGTTTTTATTCAATGAAATTAGGGCGATTAGCGAGTAAGGATTCCAGTGAATCGTCTTGCTGGATATCGGCACATAAAGTCCTTGTTACCTTCATGTTTGTTATCAGAGCATAAATTAGAAGGCTTAGTCCTAAAGCTGTGTGAATTTAATATTGACGGCCACCCATCACCATCTAGACCAGGGGCCGGCACCGCCTGTGGTTTTCAACGCGGATTGTCTTATTGGAGTCAATCTCTACAAATCTTAATGGGTGTATCTTTTCGCACGGGTGTTTTCGCCTCAGAAGCTTTATGGTTTCATTGCTGAGTAGGAGTAAACCATTCTGCATTTTCCAGCTCAAGAGCTTGATTGCACTATGTATGTTCTCTTTTCTCTCGACAAATTATTTTAATATTTCTTTTGTTGATGTATTCTCGGTAAGTGATTTGAACTGGTTTTGGATCGTACAACCCTAATGCAGCAATACACCTTTACGATAATTCAATTGTACATGCGTTCCTACGGCTCTCCATCGTTTTACAATTTCCGAAAAAAGGAGGTAAAAAACGTGTTTTTATGAGAGTTTGTTAGAGACGAAAGCGTGTTTTCTCCAGTTTTTTAACTTCCGTCGAATCAATTTCTTTCAAATTTTCAGGAAACGTTAATAATAATAAGATACAACTTATGTGTACTTTTCATTATAAACAAACGCGGCAAGAAAAGTTATCACGAAAGAACGTGTTTTCTCCTTAATAAACTCTTATAAAAGTGTGATGTTTACCTCCTCCGATCGCAAAATAAGCTGCGATGGAGTGTTAGTTTTCCCGAATTATCGTAAAGGTGTATTCGCTGATGTTTCTACTTTCCCATAGTTCAAGCCGTCGGGAAAGAGCTTTGACGTGATGTCTGGCTTCGGAGGTACTTGATGGCTTCTGTAATAGAAGTGCTGGCATCACCATAACTGCTTTAAGGCGACATGTCTCAAAACAGTGTCGTCAATCCAACTGTTTGTAAGTCGTGTGATTTCACGGATGAATTTCTTATCCGACTTGTCAAGACGGGAGAAGAAAAAGGTTTTGACACCAATGTACAATGTTCATAAGCAAAGTTTAGGTCGCAAGTAAAATTAGATCCTTTTTCTAGCCCCAGTAAAACAAACATCTCTTCTTTAGCCACCTCGGGATTATTTTATTCAGTGGTTAACGTAAACAAGTCTGTGCCGTAAGTTTTTAGCAGCCTTCTCTGTGACCGTGTGACGTAATTTGCCACCCTCGTCCCCAGGCTTTTTTGTCTTTTTGATATGACTCTCAAAAGACAAAAAACCCTGGGGACGAGGGTGGTAATTTGCTACTCACAAATGTATTATATTTTTCCACAACCAGCCGTGGATTATGTTTTTTTGATACCTTTATCACGGAGCACGTTTTGTTGGTTATATATTCGACATCTACATACGAAGCTGTACGGAGTCTTATTATTGATATATACACACTGTTCGTTACATAAAATAATTTACATCGTTGTAATTATTAACAGTCCTCTAAGTGCTCGATCGCCCAACAGTCCTTTGTTTCAGCGATCTCCGGATTTTTCCATTTGCATTTATTTTGATGATTTGTTTTACTGTAAGCTACAATTTAATTGGTGAACTTATGCACTTTTGTCTTCTACTTTTTCCACTTTCCAATTTTCTTTTGTCTCCCTGTTTTCAGCCTTTTCTCAGCGTTCTGTTCCAATTACCATGTGTCTTGACTTATCTTAAGTGTAGGATTTTATAGTATTTTATTAATTGTATTATATGTATAAATTTATCATAACTTATTTGCAAATAACTTTTAACCTTTTCTCTTTTTTTTTTTATGGAGAAGAACCATTTGTAAATAATGGAACCAATACATGATTATTACTGCTTTTTGATTAAAGAATATAGCCACACTTTTTGCATAGAAATGAAGCTTTTACGACTGGCTGAGTTTGGCCCATTTTCATTTTCGTGCCTGTTATATTCAAATAGTTTGAAAAGCTATCACAATTGAAAATGTTGAACAAAAATACGTTACGTTACTTTTTTATTTCAAAAAAAGTCTAGTTCAATTTGTCAAGACAATTTCATTTACTTAAGTCTGTTTTGTCTGCACATCGTCCCTCAGGTCCTTAATTTATTCACCATGATAGCATCAAAACAACCATAATGGTGGACAGTTTGGCGGGACTGACTGGAGCAAAGCAATAGACCTTTTTTTTAATGTTTTACATTTCTTGATGCATATATCATAGCTCAGTATGTCAGCTAGTTGACTGCTGCCCAATTAAAACTCGCACTATAGTGATTAGGCAGGCATTTTTTCCAAGTTCTGTTTATATGGACGAAATGAACGAGGCTTACAAAAAAAATGCTAAAAATGCCTTGCCATGAATTGCAAGCATGTTCGCATAAATGTTTGTTGCTCAAGCATTAATTTGCTCACGTAAATATTGATAAAAAAATAACAATTTTTTTTTTAATTCTACGCTAAAAAGTACTTCCAGTACTTTGTGCAACACAAAGCTACAGCTACGTTAAAAGAATGGGGAATGTTTTACGAGAGAGCTCCAATATGAGCATTGAACCCCAAACACTGCACCACTATCAAATGATTAAAATCATTATCAAGCATTAACTCATTACCCCTGATAATAGTAACCCATTCTTCTTAAGGTGTTGTTGCTAATACTATTAAAAAATTAAATGTGAATTATATAATTTTCTTTCATTTTCAGCTTTTAATAATGATTGGATAAATTGTTTTTACTTTTTATTTATTTGAAAATACCCTTGAGCATACCAAGGTGAAAATCAAAACTTAGTTCATATGAGACTCAATCAACATAGAGTCTTTTTGTAACATCAAAATAAGCATAACGGATGAGGGTGTTACAACAAGCATACAAGTAGTTTTTCCATAACGAAAGTATAATAATTAAAAAACACACAAAATCTGTATAACAAGAATGGTTTTGTACATAGTCAATATAGTATTTTGTAATATTAATTAGAATTATCATAACGGAGGAGGGTGTTATGACAAGCATAAGGTCTAGAATTTGGCAGGAAACACAGCAGCGCATTATTGAGGAAATATCAAAGTGAGAATTGACCACCCTGCTCTAAATTAATTTTTTTGTAGGTATATAAATTATCTTTTCATAGTGGGCTTAAGACTAAAAAAATAAAATATATATAAATGCAAGGTAAATAAAGATTATACAATTTTGCGCATGCAATCGCACATCTCTGATGGTGAATCCTGATACAAAGTAAATGAGAAATGTACCAAAACGTCTATACTCTGTGTTAATTACCCCCTTTCCCTTGGGCAAGCATTTAAGTGTAATTACCTTGTTATGAGTCATGCCTCACATCAATTACTTTTCTTACCAGGCATCCCAATCCATTCCCTAAATTTATAAATTGCATAATACAATATTCTCTATTACTATGTTTTAACTGAGGACCAAGAAAGTTAACTTTTCATTTAAAGGCGGCTTTTATCAAGCCTAAATTTGATTTCTATTTTTGTTAATCAATGTCATTCCCATGCTTTTGCAATATAGTAGTAGCCCCCCTGCATGAACCCAGGTAAATGGCAATCTTATTTTTGAGGGTGGCCTTAGCTTTATTCAAATATATAGCTATGCTCTTTTTTTTGTGTGCAGCAAAGCCCATTTGGTGTTCAAGCACATAATATTTTTCAAAAAATTAGATTTTGGAATTTTGTTAAAATAAGTTTTTAACTTACAGTCAAAGCATCTTATGAACTCAATTTTTTTAATTCTTATTGTTTGTTCTTGAAGAAGCTAAATTATAATTATGTAGACATGAGGTCATTACAAACTTGCGCAAATGTAATAAATGTAAAGTTACATTTGGGCGGTACTGAAAAACGAAATATGTTGACTTTAAAGCACTGTTCTGACATTCACAAATGTTTTAAATGTATATAATTGATAGTATGTGTCATAAATGGAATATACATAAATGCAGTAAAAAGTTAGGTACTTAAATAAAAAGATGAAGAAGTGCTGTTAAGAGAGTTTATTCGCAAAGAACATTTACATATAGCAATGGTCAACAAACTGAAAGTTATCAACTTAACTTTATATATTGTTCGAATATATGTGGTTTCAGTTATACCGCCTGGTTATATCCACCCAGATGAGCATTTTCAATCAACAGAGATTGCAGCTAATGATATTCTTAATTTAAAAGCAGTAAGAACGTGGGAATGGAATAATACTTATCCAGTTAGAAATGTTTTATTTCCATATATAACAGCTGGTTTGCCATTTTGGCTGTTGGATTTAGCAAGAGTGTTTTTAGACATACAGCTTTCTACATACATATTGATTTTGCTCCCGCGTTGTGTTATGCTTATTTTTATTCACATGATTGAAAGAATGGCAATCAGAATGCTTGAAATAGGGAAGACAAGAAGATGTACACATGAGCTATTTTTATTCGTATTTAGAACGTCTTACATATCTATAGTTTTTTTAAATCGACTATTTTCAAATTCCTGTGAGACATTCCTGTTTACAACATTTTTGTATTTTATGTTCAAAAAATTAAAATGTGATACTAAATCAATTTTTTTGGACTTTGGAATTGGTTTAATATTATCATTTGGATTCTTTGTACGAGCTTCTTTTTTAATGTTTGCATTTTATCCTTTATTTCATGTTTTCATTGTAATGCTGGTGAAGCTACCACTATTGAAATTTCTCACAAAGGGGTTGAAAATGGCAATTTCAACCATCATTGGATTTATTATTGGTGCTTTTGTGAACATTATGATGGATTCATATTACTTCTCAGATCATAAAATGTTCTCACTCCTAGTGACGCCATGGAATTCTATCAAATATAACACCAACAAAGAATCTCTTAAAAAGCATGGCATACATCCAAGATACTTGCATTTGATTGTTAATATGTTTTTACTGTATGGCCCTATGTATGCTGCATTCCTGGTAACAGTCAGTCGATTACTTTTTTCTTGTATGAAATGTCGCAATGTAAAAACAGAGAATGTCAGTCAAGAAATTCAAATTTTCATGTCAGGCTCATCTATAATACCAATCCTGTTTCTCTCTGCTATACCACATCAAGAACCTAGATTTCTTCTTCCAGTGATTGTTCCAATGACATTCTTGTTTGTGTGTACCATAAACAAACAATTTTATATTTCGTTCTTCTCTGCTTGGATTGTGTTTAATTTGCTTGGTGTGGCATGGTTTGGATTTTTACATCAAGCTGGTGTAACTCCAGTAATATCAATTCTGAACAAGCAGTTGCAATACCCTGATGGTAAAATACATCAAGTAATATTTTGGAAAACATACATGCCACCTAATCACTTGTTTGGCTTGTCTATGGACAGAAAAGATGTGACTATTTTAGATCTTAGTGGTGCACCATTTTCAGATGTTATTGATCATTTGAATAGCAAAGACAAAGTCAATATTTCCAGAGATGAGGTAAGCAAAATTCAATTATCTTAGTTCATTATTTTGCTTTTTTTAATAAAAGTTAAGAAATAGAAGAAAAACAGTATAATATTTCGTTTTTAACTTCAGACGCTTTGAGATTGTAAGTAATGCTATATTTGTCTTGCTAATGTTGGATTATATTATACTATTGTTTTTCTGTTTAGACTTTTTGGTTTGTGGTGCCAAATTTGCTTGCAAAGGATTTACATAATCATGAATGTTTTCAATGGAGATTGAATGCTCAAGTATTTCCTCATGTATCTGCAGAAACCCTGCCAATATCAGAAGTGAAAGAATTTATACAAAATATCTCTTTTAGTACGACACTTGATGAAGTTTTAATGTTTTTGAAAGACATATTTTCATTAAATTTGTATGTAAATAGTGCAGCTTAAATCTTTTTGCCATGTTGTTGCAATGTAAATGTAATTTTGTAGGACAATGTTGTAATAAATTGAAAAAATTATGCATTAAATTACCAACATTTGAAGATTGTTTACCAACATGTAATGCAAGTTGTTCTTTATAACAAGTTAAATGTTAAGCTAAAATGTAAACAAAAGAAACAGAGAAAACAAACTTTCGTAAAACTTGAGCACTGTAAAATGTCCAATTAATTAGTTTTATACTAGTTGATCTTTTTTGGCAATGTTAAGAAACTTCCAGATAGAACTTTATAAGAATGTTTTCATTGCGTTCGAAAACTGTAGCTAACTGGAATTCTTTTCCTTCAGGTAATCAAAATTTACTGTTTTTTAGAGGACATGGTTTCTACATAAACATCTTGTATTTTATTCTTTTATTCTTGTGACCTTAAAACGTAGATCAATTTTGGCTATATATTACTTCATTTATTATGTTTTTATCAAGCTACCAGGTACTAAATGGTGACAAACCGTGTATCCAATATGTTGGAAAACAACAACCTTGGTTAAGTATGGGCAAAGTTTTCCTTCCAACTTTTAAATATCATTTTTTTGTGTTAACCTCATTCCAGAATTGCTAGCTAGTCTATATCAGGGCCCACAAATGCACGAAAATTTGAAAGGAAGGTCATGCTGATGCCAGCAATAATTACCACTTTTTAGGGATTTGAATCTCTAAGTCTGCTGTGGACGTTTACAAGTGAATTTAAGTTCAAATTTAATGAATTTATTATAGAAATAGCCTATGTATTTACTTGTGTGGAAAAACCTCAACATTTCACACCTTGTCTCAATGTGTTTTTTGGAGGATTGCGAACACTATAGATATTGTGTTGTGTGTTGACAAAGTTCTCCTTTGAAACATTGAAGAATCATTTTTTGTTTATTGTTTTTATTTTTTTAAATTTTTGATTCAACATATCCTTTCTTAGAGAGTATGTAAATTATTTGCTGTATTTTGTACTACTGGCAAACATGAGCATGAGATCGAAATCTGGAAGAATTTCGAAGATTCAAAGAGAAATTGATCAAGTGAAATTCAAGGTAAGAAAGTGAGATTTCTTATACTAGACTCATCAGGTTGTGAATTTATATAATTAATGGCTTAATTTTTTTATATATGATTTTAAAGATTGACGATCTTTGTAAAAATGAATTGCCATCTCTTGGTCCAGCCTCACCTGACCGATTAAATGTTTACAAAAGGTACATATTTCTGTTGTTGACAAACATCACTTTCCCATTTGTAATTCACTCATGAAATGAGTTTTTTTTGCACATCTTTTAATTTTTTTTTACTATCTTATTTTTATAGACAGAGATAACATTTCCCAACAACTACAATTCACGTTTTTGTTTTCCAGTGTATTCACACAGTCAGATTTTCACTCATCTTAATTAAATGGAGCCCAAGGCTAAGTTAATTAGCAATCAATTCTTTATTTTTAATTTCCCACGACCATGTTTTTTACTGTCTTGTTTTTTCCATCTATTATCTTTGATTGCTAACTGGGATGTGTGTATTTACTTTGGTATGGGTGATATCAATAAAAAAATATTCTAATTTAGAGCTAGTTATTTAAAGGAAGATTTACGTTCATTAAACGTGAAATTAGAAGAGCTTTCTGTGGTATGTTTTGTTTTATTTAGAGAAAAATGTACAATTTTAGTTCTTGTTAAAGGCACTCCTAGGTACTTCTGGTTAATCCTTCTTAATCTTTCTTAAGTAAACTAAGTTTAAAGGACAGGTTTTTGGTCATCACTTTAATGGCTAGTATGGAAGAATCTGATGAATGGTTAATGGCTTATTTTAACTTTCTGATACTAACCATACTAACCAGTTTGGAAGTCAGGATCAAAATAGTACCAAAAAACATAAACAAATAAAAAACAGATTTACATAAATCACAATATAAAATTTGCTCACCTAAAACCATCTTTTCGTTTTGATTCACAAAAACAATGCATTGAATTTGTTTTATAAACTTACAAAAGTTTAAAATCTAATTTAAAAACGAACGAATTCCAAAAGTGTCAAAACCGAACATTTTTTTTTTTCATTGATGACCTGAAAATAACTTAAAATATGGCTTCAAATTTTTTGTTTGCATCAGAAAATTTGTTACAGTCAGGTTATGAAACAGATACTGATGCTGTACTGTAAAATACTAACCCCTTGACCAAGGGCACAGAGCTCGATGATATCTCAGAGTTCTTGTTAAATCTTTCAATTTCATCACATGCTTGAGACACATTTTTTAGACTAATGAAAAAGTACCTACACAAGTATTTGAAGAGCAAAAAAGTCAAGAAAAAAAACGTGTTAATAATCTGCAGGTAACTTTTTCTTCTCGTTTCTACGAAATGTAAACTGAAAATTAAAATAATTAAGCTAAAAGGCTACACATGCTAATTTCTGACAGATCAGTAACAAAACTGTTTTTTTCAATAAAGTAGAGTTTGCAACAATATAGTTTTAAATCTGTTTCTGTTGTCTAGAAAAAATTAAATACAATAACTGATCAACTCGAACCTGATGATGTAGAGGAAGATTATTTTAGGTATGTCTATTTGTTTCCGTTTTACCATGCTGTTTGGGTGACCCTCGCAAAGCATTATTTTTTTAAAGTAAGAAATTGTGTGAAAAAAGACTTTTTCTATCCATAGAAGTATAGCTTTTTCAAAACGAAAATGACCTGTTCCCTTGCTCTGACATGCTCTCTATATCAAATCCATAACAGGGAAACTTTACAGGGGCTTGTAGTGCATATAGTGTGTGAAATAGATACTGAAAAATTAAATCTTACTGTTAAAGTAACAGTTAATTTAGAAATAAAATTTTGTGACATAGTTTTTGATCTATCCACCTAATTTTTTCCTTAAATTTAAGTATTTAAATTTAAATTCAAAAAATTAAAACATACTTTTACATTACTGGTAATTTTAATAACACTATTATTAATTATTGTTGTTTACTGATCTATACCATAAATTTAAAACAAGTCCTATATCAATCTCCACCACATCAAGTATCAATATATCTTGATATCTTGTATATAGCATGCTCATATACAAAACCAAGTTGCAAGGTTAAAACTAAAAGCAAATTGCTATGATGCGAGTTCAAAATGTTAGCAATTGGGTAACCTTTAAATCAGTTTTTAATACGTGGTTGAAATCTTGAGTTTGCCCTCAGCAAGGCTGAAATAAAAAATGGAGTTACTTGTATAAAATGCATAGAAATGAATCAAATGTTTATTTTTTTTTAAACTTCAAACAAAATGCAATTAAAACACAATATACTGAAATTTTTTGATATTGCTTTTTAAATACCAGATTTATTCCCTCTCCGCAATGTTCTCACTTTTGAATGAATCTTGGTATTAAATAAAAAACAGCAGGCAACATTTGCTTAATTTATATTTAACCGTGAGGTTTATGCCATTGCATAGAGCAGCATCCAAAATTTGATCAGGACTTTCTTTCTGTAGTATATAATGTAGTAAAAGCACAAAAGAGTTTGTGAAAATGGACAGTGAAAATATTGAATAAAGAACAAATTGTTTTAAATTTATTTGATGGTTGACTACTGGATTGAGTGGTGGTAACGTTAACAGTTTCAAAAGAACAAGGAAATAAATTTTCATGTAAAAGGTTTTGACCTGTATAGAACAGTATTAAAAGTGTTTGACTTGTTTTACAAAAAAATATTTTGTTGAATACTTATGTACCATGTATAAAAATAAATGCAAACATATACATAATTATATTCCGCTATGTTGTCAGGAAATTTGATGTAATGGAGAAACCAAAATCGTAAGTTTACATTTTTGCAACTTTAAATTAGTGAAGTTTTTTATAGTTTAAATTTAATAAAAATATACTATTTAATAAAATGTGACAAGACGGGTTTCAAGCAAAATGTTTTCAGTACCATTATTGCTACTATCTCATGATTGATGTTGTTTAATTTGACAATGTTGATGACTAGTGATGGTACCTGGTGTGATTGGCATGTTACTCATGGTGATTCTACGTGTGATGTGTTTGTTTCCACACTATTGATTGGTCAAGACTCGGTTTGGTTGATTAATGGTGGTATTCAGTGGGTTGTATTTTTTATATCACTGATGCTTGTTAATGATTCTCAGTATAGTTTATTGCACCGGTGATTAAAAAACAAAGGTCTCAATGTGATTAATATGTGTATGTCACCATGTAGTTAGTATTTTTGTACTACACATAGTTGATGGTAGTATCCAGTGCGGTTGATGTTTTTATTTTTACGTCATTGATTCTTGTTGGTGATACTTGGTTGATATTTGATATTCATTTTTATTGCATCAGTGATTAAGAAAAGGTTCCACACTGGTGATTGAGAATGTGACCTCACCATGTAGTTAGTATTTTGTACTACACATAGTTGATGGTAGTATCCAGTGCAGTTGATGTTTTCATTTTTACACCACTAATGTTTGAGGAAAGTACCCAATGTGGGTGATGTTAATGTTGGTAACTATATTGATTACATTACTAAAAATAGTTTTGCGCTATTATTTTTTTTTTTTTTTTTAATTTTATGTAAATACTAAATATTAAATAGAGTTAACAGTAATTTAAAATCATAATATTACTAATTTTATTAATCATAGAATTTTAAAAACACCAGATAAACTGATTGATGAAAACATGATATCCAGAGAAGTGTAAGATATAAAATTTGCGTGGACTACTTTCTTCTTGTCCTCTTACTGTAGCTTTATATTCGGTGTGGAAATGTATGTTTGATGTACTAGTTGTACAGCAAACGCTAATTTTTTTTAAGCTAGTGATATTCAGAGTTGTTATTCTTTGAGAGTGTGCAATATTTTTTGTTATTCTTCAGAAAAGTGCAACACGAGGATGCTGGTAAGGATGAAGATGACTTTGTTACTGAGGATGATGATGATGATGATGATGATGATGATGAAGAATATGAAGATGACGAAGACAGGGATGATGAAGAGAGTCTAGAAGATGAAGATGATGAGTATGTCAACAAGCTTCTATAGGTTCTGTCAACCTCCTTACAAAAGTTTTTACAACTAACAGTTACGTCTATATATAACATCTAAAAATGCATGTGTAAAATAGTTCCATTGGTAATCATATTTAAATCATTTTAGTGATGAAGAGGATGACGAAGATAATGAAGAAGTTGTAAGAATTAAATTCAGTTTCTTTGCAGCAGTCTTTGTGTATGCGCTTAAAGCAATAAAAAAATAAACCGCAGAGGAGTTTTGGAGGCTTATATTATATTATATTATGTTATAAAAAATTTAATTTGCTTTATATCAATAAATAATTTTTGTAAAAAAAAAACAGACCTTAATGAATATACTGAATATGTGTCTGAACCATTACAGTATCCTTAAGAAACACTTTATCATGTAATTTTTGTCCGTTAGGTTCACACCGTTGAAGCTCTCACTAATTTCAAAGCTGAGCAGGATGGTGATCTTTCATTTAAAACACATGACGTCATCCAAATTGTAGAAGCAAGGTATTTATACTCAGTTTGTATATTTTACTGCACTCTTGTTTTGTTTTTGATAGCCCTTTATGCACAGATAGAATTATTTTACTTGTATTCTTTTCAATTCATTGCTTTTGCGCAAGTAAACTGATAAACGGAATATACCCTCTCCTCCTAAATAAAATTACCATAACTGAGGATCTCTAAGGGAGCCTTTATTAATGTTTCCATTAAGCCATCATATTTTTTCACTTTATTCAGTGAGGATGGTTGGTGGACTGGAATAGATAAACATGGTAATAGAGGACTGGTACCAAGCACTCTTTGTCAAGGTATGTGAGTGGGTTTCTTTTCAGTTGTATATTGTAGAAAAACAACCATATGTCTGCTGAAAAGAAACACCAAAAATTTTACCGCAAAGTGAAAGAGAACACAATTTCATTCACACATAAAAAGAAATCAACCGTTGTCGGCAACATCATAAAAAAAGATCATTAAGCGTTCCTGTATAAATGTTTTCAGAGGAAAAGGCTATCCCTGTGGCATTTTTCGCGAAACATAAAAAACATAGATTTATGATTAGATCAGGAATAACAGTTTATTTTTAACATCACCCTTTTTTCACTTTCGAAATAGCAAAAATAAATATATGCAGAATTACTCTTAAAATTCTACCAACAAAGTATTAAATTTTTTTTAGATTTTTTGAGAAGAAAGTACAAGGTATGTTATACTACTTCGATTTTTTTTTTTCATTTTAGTGTGAACAAACTTTTGCGATTTAATAAAAATGTGGGTTCAAAAGTAAAATTCTGATGCATTTTTAGGTTTTTGGATTTTTTTTGAACAGACCTAAATCCAACCAAGTAAATTAATCGTCTTTTGTGTAGCTAGAATAAGTTCGCGATCACCATCATGTCGGGAGAGGCTTTTATGGAATTCGTCACGTTTTATAGTGTGAGAGATCACGATTCTTATGCTACAGGAACCCTAAACAAGATGAAAAAAAAATAAGAGAAAATTTCGCGGTTTTTCGATTTGGAATGTTCCAAAACAAAATTTCGCAAGAAAAATCCAGAAAGTTTCAGCCTTATCTTGCACAATTGAGAACAATAATATTTTGTTTTAGTGAAACGTGGAATTATATATCACTATTAACTTCATTTTTTAGATAAACCGCCATTAGTAAAGAAGAGAAGGTATGCCAAGCCAAAGACACGAAAGAATTTGACTCCCATCTAGCGTTGCTGAAATTGATTTGTCATTTATGTCACGAGTTAATGTTGAGCGATTAGGAGTAACAATAATCTTGGTCAATAAGTGGCCAGTCAGCAAAATCGCACCAAGTTGCTAGTCAACAAAATCACCTTTTTAAATTTTTCTGTGCTTTTCTCTTCTTTTAGTGGTAAAGAATTATGGGAAGCTCTGAAAGACGCGTCTTCTAAGGTAGGTTTTATAATTGAGGAGACATTCAAAATGTACGTTCGCAGTTCGCAGCAAAATCTTTGTAGGGGAAAAGCGACGAAATAGATAGCTTGTGATGATAAAGACGAAAATTTCGGAATTTTGGAAACATGATGAAAGATAAGATGATAGGTTTGCTGCAAACCTGTGATTTATTTTAGTTTAAAATACGACTCAAAAAGTTTGTGCAAGGAAATATATTGTATGTTGTTTTTTTCAAATTAAGATTTAATTTAACGCTAATAAAGAAAAGTTGTGAAGGTTAAACAATTAAACTGATAGATGTGAAAAAAAACAAAAAAACAATTTTTTTATTGAAAGCATATCAGATAGTAATTGTTATTTTTCTCCATTTTAGACCTGTTTTATAATTCGTTAAATGTTTTTAACTTTTCACAATGGTTTTATTTTGAAGCAAGCATCAGAAAAAGGGGCATGTGCAAATAAACGAACTGTGTTAAATCTGTTAAATTTGTTTGTGATTTTAAATCTTGGAAAACAAAATATATTTCTCTCCTTAAGAAAAAAAAATTGTTACTGTTTTTAGTTGGAAAGAAAGAAATGTCAGAGCAGGTAAAATTGTAAGGTTGACCGGACAAAAACCAAAACATTTTTTTATACCGTAAAACGACCTGAAAAAGTAAAAGTATTAATGTGTTTTTGTCTTCTTTAGATTTTACCGTTCAATTTTTATTTTATAATCACCTGGTTGAGTGTTTTCTCCCTCGTTTTCACATTAACATTATATCTCCGAACACTTGCAACTTTGTTTACAATTTTATAGCAATGTCATGCTTCACTGACGCTGTAATGTTTTCTTATTATTTAGCCCAGTGTAACAGATGTTCTTCAAGCTATGAAAGCAGTTCCTTCAGGATTTCGTAGCCCGACTCTTGGAGCATGGTACCAGAAAGGTAAAAAATAATTACTATTGTAGACCGTCGTATTTGAAAAAAGCAGCCACCAACAAGCCAACGCAGCGGGCTTTATATTGATAAGTTAAACACATTAGAGTCTCATGGACTAAGGGGGTGAATTAGTCGCTACCTAACAGTAATTGGTTCGCTGGTTGATTATTAAAAATGTTCATATTCACATATGTACACATGTGTACTCTTGGATAATGTAAAATGATACAATATAAATCATCATATGTCGTTGTTAAAGTTTCTAACGGAGCCCGTCTTTACAATATTACCTGTCCTTCCCAAATAACTAATAATTACAACCAATGACCAACTACCAACCTTTCTCCCTCTGATGTTTGTGCATTGAACATCTCTACTGTATTATTTAAAATTCGTACCAGGTAGATAAATATTTCTATCATGTACAAAAAAACTTATTTAAAAAAGAAATGGAACGTACGTGATATCTGTTTTAATTTTTATTTACAGAAGACTATCGAGCATCATCGTGGGTCATCCCAAAAACCAGCCAATCAAATTTGCAGTTTCAAGATTTATTTTGGGATGGTATCAATAAGAAGGTGATTTATATTCTCTTTGAAAGTCAATTTTTTGGCTAATTTGCAATTTCATAATATTTTCGCGGCTTTTTGATTTTGCGAATCGTCCCCAACGCAAAAATAGTTGTCTGTAACTATGAAAGAAATTTTGAACAACTACAAACAAGGTAAATAATTAACCTAATTGCCATCAGTGTTCTATTCCCAAACGAACTATTTTAAAAATTGTTAGAACTAAAAAACAAACACAATATTT
>JASGCC010002293.1:0-29352 GCA_030067915.1 Hydractinia echinata
AAATGAAAACAAATAAAACTGCACATACTCCAGATACATTTCTCCAGCAAATTTGTCATCCAATTACCTTTGTGAAAATCCCCCTTTAAATTGAAGGGAAGAAATTCTTGTGATTTGTTTGATTATATTTGAAGGATATCTGTAGTTATAATAGCTAGTTAATAATAATTTAAACAAATGTTTTGCTAGCACAATCTCCCTGAACATGCTAAACAGGAATGAAACATGACAGTGAGCTAGCTATATATATATATATATAACCAGGAAGATAAAATAACTCAAGTTAAGAGCTGATATAATGCTTTCTGGTTTTTAGCCTAGCTAGCTATTAGCTATAGTTAGGTAAATAAATATGCAGCAATTTTCCTGTCCATCCAATTTGTAATTTCTTTATTATTAGGTACAGCACCATGACTATGATGAAAGCAGAGCTACTCTGGCGGGTTAAATAGCAGTTAAAATCATGGAATTGACTTACCTTTACTTAGTCAGTCTGTAGGCAGAGCCAGGTAGCTTCACCTCCCGTAAAAGAAAAGACTGGAACAGCTACTTCACGGACAATTTTTCGCAATCCGGGCAGAACAGATACCAAGTCCACCAGGGATTTCCCCACGACATAACCAGGGCAAAAAAAACATAATCAGGCCATGCGTACATAATCCGGCCGTCCTGTTTATAAACAGGCCGTTTTCGCAATTCGGGCAGAACAGATACCAAGTCCATCAGGGATTTCCCCTCATCTTTCATAGTGGGCGCTGAGAGCTAAAAATTATTTATAACAACCCGGACAAATTGAGACTATTAAAAGTAGAAATTATATTGGTGTTGGATATTAAATCCTTTACTGGCCTTTGTAAAATTTCTTGTGGCGCTAATCCAGGGCGTTTGGTTTGGATGACGTCACTTAGTATGAAAAAAATTGATGATATTAATTTTTCAAAACAATCTGATTTTTTGAAAAATGATGTAAAAAGAAACAAAAAATGTATATATTTTAAATCAAGTGTTGGCTCTGTCCAGTCGTTTGAAATGTTCGTGACGTCACAATCTTCCTGACCAATATAAACCGTTGCATTTTTGACTGGGAACGAAGTTAAAGATATAAAGATTTTTATACACTAGTATATAAATTCATAAGAACAGAAAACAATTAATAAAAAATGTTTTAAATCAATCTGTAAATCAATTTACATTTCGCCTTCTTTCTTTTCGACTGGTTGGTGATCTTCGACAGTCACAAGAGATAAGATCTAAGATATCTTCTGGTGCTGCTTTTCTCAACATCCACTGGATTATTAAAACCCCATCTTGCAAAATCTAACCATGTCCATTAGGATGTGGCGCCTGTAGGAATTGTTGAAGTGATTTTTTAATAACAGCTGTTGAGTACGAAACTCTTTTACAGGGACACAACAGAACGTCACGTATTGCTGAAAGTTGTTGGGGTTCTGGTATTTTGTTCTTACTGCATAACTTTTTGTAACGAGCTTCGTTGGTGTTGTTGCAGTTAATGCTATACAGCTGACACACACACGTTTCAAGTGTTGGAAACAGTGTTGCATCAAACGTAAATGTGTCTCCAATTCTTCTAAAGACGCTCCATACATTTCTTAAGGATGTTAAAGGCTTTTACCTTTCCAATACCGTGTAGTAGCACTGGTGTAGTCGTTCCCGGTAAATGTATGAGAAGTGCAGGAAGTGTTCCGGCAAAGATTGCGTCCGAACGATATCTGACACGTCTAATAAACCTCCTTTGGTCGCCTAAACCAATCTAAATTAACATTTTTGTGGTTATTTGTTCTTCAAATTACAATGCATATTTTGCAATGTCACTGTCAACGGTGGATATGCAAGCAGAATGGCCTCCGTTTACATGGACGTGTTGTGCACGTAAAAAGATCTTTGTATCTACTTCTTCCTGACTTGTTTTCAGTGATTTCTCTTCCGAGGACATGTTAGTTTGTAAAACTTCGAAGCGGAATTTACATACAGAGCAGATTGCGCAGAGAAATATTCAGCGAAGCGAGTTGCATGTGACTAGAAGGAACTGAACAAGTTATCTAAATCGTTTCTCATAAATTTCGCCCACTGCCCTGGTCGATGTTGCTCACGTCTTTCAATCATCACCCGCAGGGTTTCTGAAGCACCTCTTCTGTCTCTTTTAAATGATTTACTTTAATGGGAGAAATTTTCGGGAGACAAATTTTCGCGAATTTCGCGAATTTGCCCCAAATTCGCGAAAATAAATCCCAAAAAAAGACCAATTTTTGGCATTCGCGAAAATGAATCCCGTAAATCTTTATCATTTTGGCCATTCGCGAAAATAAATCTCGTAATTTTTTTTCAATAAAATGTTGAAAAATGAAAAATAATTCAAAAATTTTCAGATTAAAGAAAATTCACGTTTCATATAGCGTAGGCTTACGGGGATATATGCTCTAAAAGATATCGAATGGATTAAGTCTTATAAGTTTAAAGGGACGTGTCAAGCGGAATAAAAATTCAAAATATTTGGAATAATTATTGTATACATGTATGTATTTTTGGATCAACTAAATCAATAACAATAATTTTCTCCTTCGAAGAAGAACTGCTTTGTTGGTTGCTTGCTGCTTGTCGAAACATATTTCGAATGTCCAACGTTTTTTCTTTTCTTTTCACGACTTTCAACTTTGGTTTCTGCGCTTGCGTCTTAGTAGCACTTCTTTCTGCGGGCTGTGAAAAAAGAGTCATTTCATCGCCAAGAATCGAACCAAGGATTTGCGGGTTTCCAGGTTCTTCATATCGATCTAACAGCTGAATGTTTTTTACCATAGGACGCATTTCTACTTTTACCAAGCAAGGAATCTCAAGCCCTCCTTGCACGAGTGGAGATCTTCTGTAATGCGTTTCAAGAAGAATAGCAGTAATAGCGGCACCTCTTTCCATTAAAAACTTCGTCACCCTAGAGAGCTCTCGCGGTAGATGACCGACTGTGTTACCTTCTCTGTTGCATGTTCTGATTGCAAATGCGTCAAAAGGACATTTGATGTTTTTCAAAACTTTGTTGATGACGAGTAAAGCTAGTTAATCTTGTATACTCTTGTATAATATTTTAGATTTTTATTTTCAAAGAAAATCATTTATTCAAAAAAAAGTTAATATTTACGAAAAATCTCACGTTCGCGAAAATTTATCCCACAAAAAATACCGAAATTTCTAATTCGCGAAAATTAATCCCGCGAAATTTTGCGAAATGCTGCATTCGCGAAAATAAAACCAAAAAATTGACGGTGACTGAGCACTTGTTCGAATTATAGAAATATTCGAATTAGAGAGATTCGAATTAGAGAGGGAGTCAACTGTATACCTAAAAGTTTGGCCTTCACAGTTTTTACCATCCCTCTATCTGGTAGACCCAATCACCAAGGAATAATACGACAGAAATGCTGTTATGAAGGTAACAAAATAAAAATGTTTTTTTTATAAGAACCCGAGACTTAGCCAAAATAAAAGAGGAACAGCTACAGGGCGTATAGTCATTGTTTCAGAACTATAAAACACAATTGTTATTTTTTTCAATGCCGCCCCCATTATTCAACTGATTTTTGACATTTGACAAACAACTGAAGTCTGGTTATATAAAAGTTATATAAAAGTTTTATTAACTGATAGCTATTTTCAACCGGTTAATACGGGAAATCCGTAGCGCTGATTGGATAAAAAGCCTTAACGACGGGCTTTATACAGCACGGTATAACTTAACCTCTTAGAAACCATAATGGTAGCTATAAATTTAAACAAATAACATTGCCAGAGAATCGTGAAAACATAGCTGGCTGCGGCTAAACTTTACAATACCACCTGTTTAAAACATATTCAACGTAGCATTTGCTACGATTGCTACGATGCTACTACAACAATGCATAAGCTTACCAATATAATGTCTTCTAAACACGGGGCCGGCGAAACCGTACATAGCTACATACAAGTCTTGAAATTTTACTTTAATAACTATATTTTTACAAAACAGCTTTTTTTAAAGCTACAAAAAACAACAACATGATCGATTCAAGTATCATTGAAGAACTGGAGAGTAATTTAAAATCATACCACAAGTAAACAGCAAGAGCACATGTCAGACCTAATCAGTTTGAACAAAAAACGTCCTCACAAACACTACATCCATCTCATTATCAAGAAATGTTGATAATTTTAAACCATGTTCGATGGTGCACACATAAATAACTGCGTTTTTAATATATTCATCAGCACAATGATCAACAAGCAAAAAGACGTCGAATTTGTGTGATAGACTCTTCTTCTGACGAAGAATAAACTTTGGTTCAAAAAACGTTTAAAAAAGTTCTATATATAGTTATTCGAATGTTTTGTTTTCTCTTTGTACATGTATTTGAAAAATTGAAACAATGAAATTCTAATCGAACGTTTTCTATTTTTAACAAAACCTGGTTTTTACAACCTTGTCACAAGTAAATCTTTAGAAAATAATCCTGGTTTCTACAAACATTTGGAAAATAGCATCAGTTAATAAATATCGGTATAGATAGACAAAACAGTTTATATTGTAATAATATAAAAGTGAAATAATCAAACCTCACTTTTTCCAATGACATTTCTGTAAATGCTCTTCAAATAATTTCCTTATCATAAATTTTATTGTGAATAAAGCATTCTAACTGACTTTCTTCTTCTTCTCTCTCCTTCTTCTTCCTTGTGTGTGCAACAACACACTTTCGATTTCTCCTCATTTCCGGAAACCAGGGTATTCGATTTTTGAAATCGAACGTTTTCATTTTTTAAAATAAGTAGGAGTCGGATGTAAATTTAAAAACTTTAATTAATTAATTTTACCTCGTTTTTCATTGAAAATATAAGTAGCTTATTTTTTACTTACTTTTGTTTATGTAATTCTGTATTAAAATTGCAGTATTTTTCAAGCTTTTCGAAATTATAAAACTTTGTAAATATTTTTTATTATTACCCCTTGATCCATAATTTATTTAGTCATAGTTATTTAGTCACTTAGTCATAAGAAAGAGAGATTCTGGGTACCGCCGTGATTGAGCTCCGCTCCGGTATCTGACTCGCGTTCAGAAATTTCCTAGTGCCCAGTCTACTTTTAGGGGACCAAAAAATCAAAAACAGGCGGGAAATTTTGTATGCTAGGTACTTTGCTAAAGTTTGCCTGGATTATTAGGTATTATCAACTATGGTTGGAGCTAATTGTCCAGTCTTTGGTTGCTCTAGCTCCCGTAGAACAAGTAGAATTTCTATTTTCAAAATTACTCAAGCAAATGACGAGTACAACGCATCATGGAGAGACAAGCTAGTTAGATAGATAGATAGATGTGCATATTTTACATGGCTAGCCTCACAAATATCGAGGGATATACCCTGTCTATTATTTCCAGGAGGGGCCATGGCTTAGATGGAGAGTCCTAGAGTATTTAATGCTCATTTTGAGCTACGCAGACCCAATTAGGACCCGCGCTCTACTAGACAACTCCCGGCAACATCCAACGGCCCACACAGTGTGCCATCTCCCCAATTTCCCTCACATGGCTTGGGTTAACCCGGGGCTATGGTAACATTCACTCGCCCATGTTGAATCGCCGTCAAGAGGAATCGAACCCCGGTCTCCCGCACAGATTACGAGAGCTATAACCACTAATCTACGGCTCCATAGTCGTTGTGATATAGTCAAAAATCGTGTTATTGATAAACAGTTGAAAGCACAAATAGATAAACGTAATCTGTATATTTGTGAGAAACATTTTCTACAAAGCCAGATAGTACAACGTAAGTGTGATTCAACCATACTCTTTCAGATATTTTAACTACAGAAGAAGGATATTTCACATACAATAATCACGACTGTGCCAATAATGCATATATAATACTTTCTTCTACATGATAATAGAAGAACACTCATTCCTGGTTCCATACCCACATTGAATTTTCCAGAGAAAAGTATTCCTATGGCTCAAAGTATTCATAGCTAAATTTACATTTACAAAACATGTCACATCAGTAAAGTATATAATCTTCGTGTTTACTCTTTTACAGCACATCAGTCAAACCACGACCTTCAGCAAAAATATTGCGGAGAAAAGGTTAAATATTTTCTGTCTCTTGCACAGAAAGAACGACTGATTGCGATAAGAGTTATAAACGAACTGCCACAAGAAGGCCGAAGGCGTGAGAAACGTGAGGACTAACAGAAGCGAATCTAAAAACTAAAGAAAACCTAACAAAATACAACAACAGTTGAACCGACCATCCATATATGTTATCAATCGTTCGAGAATTTTGTAAATCGAGCCAAAATGCTGAAGCTTCCTTGTGGTTGGAATATGGAGATATCTGCTGCTGATGCAGTAAAAGTTTGGGCATGTGACAATGTTCTTTCAATCCTAGGTTAGAAATATATGTTGATATTTGGAAGTGATAGTTACAGAGAGTACAAAAAACAATCCTTGGGCTATAAACAAAGTGCTCAGGACTACAGTGATGTAAGAATGGACGAAGTAGATACAAATCCTCTTAATCCAATTCGAGCCTTTGAATTCTACGTTGAAAAGCTCAATTCTCAAAATCCAGTATTGTTTGCTAAAGCTAAGAAAGCATTTTCAAATGAAGAATGGTACACTAAGGAAGTCATCGGTAAGAACACTCTTGTCAATATCATGAAGCAGATTTCTAAAAAAGCAAGTTTGAGCAAAATCTACACCAATCATTGTGTGCGAGCCTCTACAGTTACAAATCTGTATCATGCTGGAGTTGACACCCGACAGATTTGCTCTATTACCAAGCACAAGAGCGAGTCTACATTATCTCATTACATCTCCTCGGTGTCAGACGAGCAGAAAAGAAAGAGCTCTCAAATTTTGACAAGATCTCTCTTGCCAACTATTTCTACCTCGTCGTCCTCTTCAACCTCAACATCACCTTCGATTGTGGATGTGGAAATAAATCCTAACGAGACCCACAAATCTTTGATACAGTCTGTGATGCCAAATGGAACCTTTATAAACTGCACCATCAATTTTCAAGGATTTTCTAAACAATCATGCTGAATAACTTTATATTTTGACATAATATTTTTTTGCTTGTTACAATATTTTAAGGTTTATACTAAGGTTTATATAATTAATTTATTTATTAGTTAAAATTGTACAGAAATGTTTTTTTTTTTTTTTTAATAATAATTGCACTTTTTAATAATTAAAATGATTCCTTTTGTTTATTTGGTTTTTAGTTTTCTCAAATTTGGTGTTCTTAAAAAAAGTATTCAAAAATAATTACTGTTACGGCTACTTTCGGAAATTTTGAAATACGAAAAAAAACAAAAAAAACAAACTTTGCTTTAAAGATATTGAAATAAATCCCTGACCATCCCTGATCCATGAATGATAATATAACAATAGCGTTCATTTTGAGGGCGATATTTTTATTTACTTCGCCCTTGGAGTGAAATTTTCAGCCCTCCACTCTCATTTACACCCTCTGCTTCGCTTCGGGCGTAAATGATACTGTCGGGCTGAAAATTTCACTCCGCGGGCGGTAAATAAAAATATTGCCCTCAAAATGAACGCTATTGTTATATTATCATTCATGGATCAGGGATGGTCAGGGATTCGTGGATCCCTGACCATCACAATATTTATAAACTTTATAAACGATCAGTTCGAAATATCACTTTATCAAACTTAATCAGAGAGATTTCCAAATATCAAAATTGTCCTGGGGTTACTGATTTATCCATTACCCAAAATTTGTACTTCAACAAATACACCATCTCCAAATATTTCACAATACATTCAGATGAAAGTCCATTTCAACAAACCTGATTTATTCGTTCTCCGGATTACATGTTATTGAATTTGGACGGTGATATATGCATGCTATGTACTAGTGCCGTGAAAAAAGCACAAATTTCGGTGAAACGTACATCCTTGAATCTGAATGTCCCTGCTAAGTTAAATGTACCAATTGCATTCACATCACCAGATCGTGTGTTATTGAGACTTCGCGAAGAAAGTACTGAGAAAAAAGCATTGCAAATAGAAAACATATCACTGAAACATGAGATAAAGCTACTAGAAGAAGAAATATCTGCATCCTCCATCTCTGTCAGTTCTGATCTTGGTTCGGATTTCAAACCGATTATGTCCAATGCTGATCCATCTAAAGTTTCTCCATTAATGAAAATTTTTTTGGAGGAAAAACAAAAATATCGATCCTCAACAAAAGATATTGTTTGTCATTAGCTGATGACATTCGATACGACGAAAAATCTGGCACTGGTTTCGTAATTCTTCCTAGTCGACGTAGATTACGAGACTATAAAAATTATATTCATCCACAACGAGGATTCAATAAATGTATTGTTGACGAATTGAAAACTTAAGTCAAAGATTTCAGTGACTTTGAAAAGTTTGTAGTTCTTCAGTTTGATGAGATGAAAATCCAAGAAAATTTAGTTTGGGATAAGCATACAGGAGAACTTATCGGCTTGAACTATGCTACTCTTCAAAAAGTAGATGAATTGGCAACTCATGTATTAGTTTTTCTTGTGAGAAGTAAGATTATAAAAATATTTACCTTTTGGCTTTTAAAAGCCAGGATGCTTTCAATAAAAGGAAGGATGCAAGAAAAGTTCTATGAATGTCAAGATTCTCTTAACTAATCTTTCTTTCAGGATATTTAATTCACCTTATAACTATTCCGATTTCCTGGTGGTAAGAAAAATTATGCTGGATTTCCTGAATAAGTTTACCCGGATCGGAAGATGGCCATTTTGAGGAACCAAATAATTTACGTAGTGGCAGGTATATCATTCAAAATAGGATTTTTACTACAAAATTCTCTCAAATTCTCTCAAATTATTGGTGCTCAATTGTGGAGCTCGCTTCCCATCTCTGTGAAATGTGCAGAAACATAAAGGTATTCTCAAATAAAGTTCAGAGTTTATCATCTTTGAACTGCAAGTGCCGTCTCTATGTCACATTTATCAAAGGTCTAGGATATTTAGAAGTAATTTAGCACAATGATATAATCGATTTTAATTAGCAACTTTGCTATTTTTGTCGTAGTTATTTTTTCTTTCTTTTTGGTCTTTTATATTTTACTTTCTTGTACCTGATTTTATTGACTTTGGATAAATGGAAATAAATAATAAATAACTAAAAATCGAAGAAAATATGACAGCGACACGAAATCTTGACCACTGAAAGCTCCTTTTTTACCGACTTAAATTTTTTTTAACCGACCACCTCTTTTTACTAACCTTTACCGACTTAAATTTTTGCTAACTTGTTTCCTAAAATCTTTCTTTTTTAAGTGCATTTAGCACCAGAATCCTAAATAAATGTTGAAATGTAAATGTTAAATATTTTTAGTTTATATTTTGAATTAAAATTGTTGCATCACAAATAGAATTTTTACCTCAAAGCTTTGAAAAAAAATCAATTTCTAAAAACCTTTTGCAGAAAAAAGTATCAGTGTTGGTAAAACCAGGTAAAACTTAATCACTAATATATATAACCACAAATTTTTTTTGCTGACTTTTTTCTACCAGTACTTTCTTTTCTATTATTGCGGAAAAACTTCGCTCAAAAAACTCGACGAATGTGGGAAGTATTTTTAAAATATAAGTCACGCGTTACAAAGGATAGGACCGTATGTGTAAAGTAATCGCGACTTAAGCGATATTAAGAGATAATTTTTTTTTTTTAAAAAATGCTAATTAATATCGAAAAACCAGTGACATAAAGCATAATACACGATCTCTATCATTTTGAATTCAAACTTTGCGTTCCAAAGTGGCGGATGATATATGTGATCATTTTGTCGTATTCGGTTATCGGTTTATCATATGTGGACGAAAAAATGACCGCAAAAACAATGACAAATTATCCTAATTTGCTTTGCATGTCTTCTGCTAATCCAATTTACTTTTTTATTCTTGTTTCTTTCCCTTTGTGTGACTAGCTCTGAAAACGAGATTAAATTGCAATGTTGACGGAAGATTTTGTGGACTGTTTCACTAATGTTTTATCCGTAAAGTTCGTGTATTTGTACCAATAAAAATATTGAGTCATCACCCTCGTCCCAAGGTTTTTTATCTTTTTGATATGAGAGATATGACGTTGAAAAATACTCTTGTATTGCAACCTCGTCCCAAGGGTCTTCATCAACACGGCAACATGCCCTGGGGAACGAGGTTGTCTTGTATCGTTGACTGCATTTTGGAGTGTCAGCACTTTTTTAAGCTAATAATAAAATGGTGCATGAAGCCTTGGTTAAAACAGTGACTAAGCAAATTCAATGCGATAGATAAGATGAATTGTTCTAGAACTTTTCAGCCTTTAAGTTTTTTACAGCTTCGAGTGAAGGTCAGTTTCTATTTCGGATTTAATAATTTTATCCCTATACTTTTACATTTAGTTTGAAAACTATAGCTACTTTTATAAGGAAGTCAATCCAGAAAACTTTTCCTTTTCTGTATTGAAAAGAGGAAGTTAACAGAGTAAATTAAATAAGACTTGACCATGAGCATTATGATTATTTTCTGAAGAAATAATTAGTCTCACGTCATGAAAATTTAGTATGTTATATTGCCAAGTAACCCAAACATATGATATGTGAATAATTTGTAACTTTTCGTTTTAAAAAATATTTTGCAAAAAAATTATTTCACCTTTCTTCATGATCAAAGCCTTCTTTTTTTGATAAAACATTACACAAAAGATTATATATAAAACTTGCACACAAAATATTGTTGTTAAAAAAGTTTCATGCTCATGTTTTTTTTATTTAAAAGACTTTTGAACATTTTATTGCGATCTTTGTTTCTTAACAAAACTGTAGGAATAACTTTTACAGCATTTAAAAAAACAAGTCTTTGTGCATGAAAGTATTTTTAGCTGGTAAAATTTTCTATTCACTCCCACGCTCTTCAACCTCGTTCCACAATTTAAAAACGTGATATACAGTCCTATTTTAGCAGTCTGGTCAATGAAGAGATTAGGCATGCAACACTTTGCATGCCAAAAAGTGTTTTTATGGTGTCAAGGCGTGCGATTTTCAATTCTTCAATTACTGGCTCTACACGGAGGAGGGTGTTACGAAAAGCATATTTTCCAATTATTTTTGCATCATGCAAGCAGGTAATTAATAATTTTTTGTTGCGAAAAAAAATTATTATATATTTCGCCTCCCTCTAAAAAAAATGAATAAATTTGTTCTCTTGTACTAAATTAGTAAAATAACAAGCTGTCATGGTGGAAAAATAAAAATATTTGCATGCTTAAAAACCTTTTTATTAAATGTTATGCAGCAAGAAGTTTTCTTGTGCTGTTTTGAAAGTTATACAGCAAGAATTATTCTTTGCTGCTTGAAAGTTATGCAGAAAATGTGTTGTGTCGAAAGTTATACATCAACTTATTCTCCTCTCGCTTTTTTTATTCCTTTAAGATAAAAATTAAGATAGTACAGTGAAGTTTATCTTTATATATTGGATTGCTTTTGTTTACAAATTCTATAGACTTTGCACTGAAAGTATACTCAACATCGTCACACGTTATTGTTTTTTACACAATAAGTTTTCCTGATCCTTTCAATTTCTTGTGGTGTAATTATTTACTCTACAATACAATATTCTATTATGAAAGCAAGTTGCGATTACGCAGAAGGGTAAATTCGGATTGTACTGGACTTGCTTTTTTGAAATATTTTGCTTTTAATGGTTTAAATATAAAGCTATTTTTCGCTTAAGTAGGATGTAATTGACACGTAATTACAAGGTGTAGTTTAATTATACTGTGATAGCATATTTAAAAGTTTTCCCTGACTGAAAGTGGCATCTAAATTTATATATATATCAACATAAATTAAGTTGTAAAAATGAAAACCAACAGGAAGTTGTAAAAAAGAGAAAGATGAAAACCAACAGGAAATTGTAAAAAAGAGAAAGAAAGGAAACAACGAAAAGTTGTAAAAAAGAGAGAAAAAGGAAACAACGAAAAGCTGTAAAAAAGAGAGAGAAAGAAAGCAACAAAAAGTTGTAAAAAAGGGAGAGAAAGGAAACAACGAAAAGTTGTAAAAAAGAGAGAGGAAAGGAAACAACGAAAAGTTGTAAAAAAGAGAGAGAAAGGAAACCATGAAAAGTTGTAAAAAAGAGAGAGAAAGGAAACAACGAAAAATTGTAAAAAATTGCAAGAAGGAAAAAATTGTGAGAAGATAACAACGAGAAGTTGTTTGAGAAAAATGCGCTTCATGAGACTAGAATAGGTTTTGACTAGAGGAGAGTGTTATTAAATTGGGTATACGCACAGTAGAGTTTTGTGTATTTTTGCTTGCCCAGCATCCTTACCCCTTTTCGCCAAATATCCCTTTATGTTAACATCACAACGTTGTTAATGAAATACATTTGTCTTTCTAATACTGTGTTTTTCCTGGGAACATTAGCAATAGCTAAATTAGCTAAAAATCTAAAAATTAGACGACTATTTGATTATATAAATAAATTTCTTTAAAGGGATCCTGAGGTACTTTTACAAGTTGGACTCGCCTGAAAAATTTGCATAAGAAATTCTAAATGATATATTCACTTTTTGTTAAAACTTGATGTAACTTCAGATATAGATTTTTAAATAATTTTTCTTCTCACTCATCGCCATCTTGGCTATCTTCAACCTTCTTCTTTGTTGAAAATTTTCATTTTAGCTCCAGTCTTTTATAGTGGCATGTGACTCTGTTATGTAATATTTATGTAGTGGCAAAGTCAAACAAAAGTTCTTTAAAAACGATTGTTTTTTTTAAAAAAATAAATAAAAATAAATAAATATATTATAATAAATATAATAATAATATTTTTAGTTCAAAGGACTTTTATTTAAGATGAGCTTAAATGTTTTGAATTTCATCTTGCCAAACGCTTGATTTTTTAATAATGTAAAGAATACATGGCATATTATTCAAGTTCCGTTAATTGGGCACTAATGGAAATAGAAACTATATATACTTTTCCAGCAATAGTATTTTTACAAACACAACTGCAAAAGTTTGACACTTGTTTGCTCGTCCCAGGCCTCTTAATTTTTTGCTGACTACCCCATAACTTAGAATCTGCATGTCGGTTTGCAATCAAATTTTGTGAGTAAACATATAGGGCCTATACAAGATTACACAGAAAATTTTATCGGAAACCAAGTTGCAGATCTGGAGAAAATTTGTTAATCAATTCATCTTTATAATATCTATGCATTGATAAAGTTTAAATGCACATCCCTTAACCCTATTCGGTCCTGGGGGGGCAGATTCCACCCCCCCTGATGGTTTCTCTTAATAACTCTTTAAGGATACGGTAACCCCTTTTAGGGTCATTTTTTTAAAAAAAAATATTTTTTTTAATTTTGATTCTTTGGCATATTTTCCTTGCATATTCAAAAAAATATTTAAAAATATTTATTGTTAAGAGGGATAAAATGAGGAAAAATCTTTTTTTATCTTTTAGTGTTTTCAACAGTGTGCTCAAAGTTTAAAATTCCTTAAATAAGAAGCAGGCTAAGTCTCCGTAGAATTAAAGATGTTATCCAGATACGAAGATTGAATTGGCTGGGGCACTTGGAAAGAATGGAGGAGGATAATTGGGTAAGAAAGTGTAGAGACTTGATAGTTCCTGGGGAAAAGCCCAGAGGCAGACCGAGAAAGACTTGGCAGGAGGTTATAAGGACAGACTTGATACAGAGGAAGTTGAGTTTAGATCTAACACAGTCTAGATCAGATTGGAAGAGGGTCATTAATATACCCCGTCCAACCCATGCTAGCATGGAAAACGGACGTTAAGCCGAGAATGATGATGATGATGATGAAATATATTTAATCTGTATGATAATTAAAGAGAGTTATGCAGAACGAATAAAAAATTGCATCTCTACATATAACATAGGAAACGTTCACACTTTAATAATCTATACAAATTTATTATTAGTTATTATCTATGCCTTTTTAATTTATTTATTCTTTTATTTTTCGTTTTTATCCTGTTATGTTATTTTATCCTATTGTCTGTTTAACAATAACAAGACCCAAAGTTCTGCGAAAACACTTTACCTTTAATTTTTAATAAAATATTCACGAGTTATTAATTATTCATAACGTTTAAGTGGGTGTAACATTCCTTCATCATGATTTTTGCAGATAAAAGCAAAGATCTTTGATTTGCTTTTTCTCGAAATAAAATTTTTAGTCGTAATGGTCAGCCTTTCTAATTCACGTCGGCACACGGCAAATGCCGAGGTAAATGCCGAGGCAAATTGAAAAAAAACAAGTTCACATCGGCAAAATCTTGCCGTGGCAAATTTTTTCTTTGCATATAAATTTTTTTTTGAAAATTTATAGAATCCTTCAATTGTCTTGAATCTATCGTAAATATATACTCATTATACTTTTTCATTATAATAGCCCATTTATTCTCCATTTCAATTCTTACTAATTCGGATCCAGCAGTCTAATAAAAACGCTGTCAGTCCTGGTCTTTTGAGGTGCGCGATCGCGCCCCCGCACCTCCGCACGCTCCTGCAACAATGGAGCAGCGTTTTCAATCACGCACCAAAAACACTTTAGTCACTTCAATAATGCGCACCTGAAATGTCTTTTGTATAAAGTAATTATTTACTATACTAATAATCAAAGATCATTAGGTTGTATATCGCAGAAGTCGCCGGCAGCATGCTTCGAAAATGCTTGTCACTGGCACAGCTTAACATGAAGCAAAACTGTACTCGATTGTTAGAGTCTTCGCAGAATATCTCTTCTCACAAAACCGAGGGCAGGGCTGACTTATTGCCTGCTGTGTCGTGTGGGAGACAGAACTTCTGGACTTCTTTTTAATACGATATACAATTTTTTCGATTATTATTACTAAAAATATTTGATTTCTCTTTCCTCAATTAAAAAGATTTTTTAAACTTTATTCAACATGTTTTTTCTTTGGTATTACATCACGAGAACATTCGTCCGAAAGCTGTATTAAGGTACAGGACACCTAACCTCTCCCATGTTCTGGTTATATTTAACTTGCATGGGTGCGCACTCTTCTCGCAGTATTCTCTGTGACGATGAAGATCGGACTGACTTGTGGCATGGTTCCAAATGGTCTTCCGTCTTTCGTTCGAGTCTCAGTGTAATGCACCAGCCGAGCATAAGAGTGTCAGCATGAAGGAAAGGGGCCGACTTTAATGTTCTCTATACCTTATGTTCTTCATAATAACACCGACCGTTTTTGATCGTGGCATTCATTCAAATTTCACAACAAAATTACGTTGACATTTTTTTGCCGACGTAAAATGGGTAAATGCCAACGCAAAACGCTATAATAAAGGTTCGCGTCGGCAATTTTTTGCCGACGCAAAAAAAATTGAATTAGAAAGGCTGATGGTATATATTTTTGTTGAACACTCCCCTCCATCTTGTCGAAATTGTACGAAAACAAGTTTGTTGCGATAATTTTGGCTACAGAACTTTGCTTTTTCTAACGCAGAAAGTGAGGAAATATTGAGTTATTGATCTATCATGCTTAAAAATAGATAAATCAGTCATAAATCAGCTATTGTAACACAAAAGATGCTATATTTTCGCAACCACGTATTGTTTTGAGTAAAAAAAAGCAAAGTTTTTTAGAGCTGAATAAGAGCTTCGCAACCATATGTTTTTCAACGAACAAAAATTTTACTGAGGGGAGTGTTCGACAAAATAAACTCGAAGGGTGAATTTTTGTATATAATTTTTTTTATCCTTTTTGGATTTTTTTTATGGAAATATTTTATCATCACTCTAGAGATAATTTATTTGGCTTTCAGAATGTATCCTTAATGCTATGTTGCATGGCTACAATACTTACTGAGTTTCAATATTTATCTATTAGACACCTGCATGCAAAATTTTGATTCAATTTGGACAAACCTATGAGAAGTTATTGAGGGGGGGGGGTCGGATTCCGCTCCCCCGGTCATAATATGTTCGAAAAACCCTGGACCGAATAGGGTTAACAGGTTTAAAATAACTGGTGACAGAAAATGTCAAAATTTGATATTGCTTAAATGTGACATCTTAATTTATGCACCAAAATTAAATGTGAAACTCTTTATATGTGAATATCTTGAGAACGAAAAGAGCTTTTTAAAAAATTTTAAATAGACTTGTTAACTAACTTTTTAAGCTCTATAATATAAGTCCAACATCATTTTATACCTTGGGTTCCCCTTAAAGTTATTAATTTTTTTCCCTTTATTGAACCTTTAAACATACATTTTAAAAGTTTAAATGATGCAACACAGCAGATAACAGACATTTTGTTTCCGTTAATAATTTAATATTTGTTTCCTGATCTAGCTTAGCTGCTTATGTTTTTAGTTATTTAATAAAAATGCACCAAGTAATAAAGATCACAATGTTCACAATTAGTATATAATATTGTTGAGTTTTACGATAGATTGTGATATTCATGATGCTTGTCGTTATGACAGCATTGTAAAACATGGGCGTTGCGCAGGATACACAGTCCACGATATTAGCTGTTCTGATTCCACTGTAATTCTTATCTTGAGATAGGGGGTGAGGTGCTAGCTAACTTCATGTGGGAAGCAGGGGCTAAATTTTAGTAAGCTCCCTATAACTTTCCTGAACTTTGGAACTGCTAAAAGTCAATTTCCAGTGGACTGCTATTTAAGAAGGTCAAAGTAACTGTCAATATTCGTTCAAATTTTCTTAAATCATTTTTTCCAAGAATCATAGATTATATATTATATATTAATATAGATTGTGTATAGAGTATATGTTGAGATGACACTACTCTTGCCCTAATAAGAAAACAGCGTTTTCTATAACTTGATGTGTTATTACAAGCTCGTGAGCTTGTATTAAAACGCAAATGTGTCCTACAAGAATGGAATTTTTTGCCTCTCTGAGCACTGACACGGGAGTAGTTGTGTGTTCGAATCTCATCTTGGTAAACTATTTTTACTTTTTTTTTTCTTTTTACTATCTCGCCTGCGAGGATAGGTTTCCAACTCGTAACTAACTATGTCCCAAATGGTCAATTGCAACGTCACGGATTTAAACTTCGTACCTAAACTCTCTAAGTAGTTGGAAGTCATCTAAATGACGTTTCAGGCCAGAATTGGTATTTGTTTTCGACAAAATTTGGCACAGTTAACAAAAAAAGTATGCTGAACGTAATAGTGACATCATAATTTTGATTTTTGTCACCCAAATGCCGTTTAAGACCATAAACGTTTTGCGCGACTTCCAACCAAGAATGATAGGCTGTATTTTTTGTTACCAGAAATTGTAGAATTGGGTCGCATTGTGCATGTTTCATAGTTGTGCGTATTTAATAGCAAGATTGTTTATTTTTTAAAAAGATAAGATAAGTGTTCAAAAGCTTTATTTAACTAACTGGTAAAGTAAAGGTGTTTCCACCAAAGTTTTCAAAAGTGAATGTAGGCAGAATTAAGGTCTCCCCAAATGCCTGGAAAGTAGTCTGCGAAAAATAAAATTTCCACAACAATGCATAAGTGAAAAACGAAGACGCTCCACCATATATAAATAATGACGAGAACGAAATTCTTTTCGCTACGCTAATGACGCTAATTTTGCTTTTTCTCACTGAGTGACTTTCTTATACCCCTTTTTTTTTCTTTTTTTTTTTTTTGTGGGGGTGGGGGTTACTGAATTACTGAATTTCGCAAATTTTAGGTGGGGCTTGTGGTTTTTCTTCTTCCTGTCAGTCAGTTTACCCCAGACTACCCAACCAAAATTGAAATTTCGAGGAATTTTCTGTGCAAGAAGATCTCACAAATCAATTTTGGAAAATAACTGCGTAGTGTGTAACAAATATTATTGCCTATCTGAATAGCAAAATATATGTTGTGTCTAACTTCGTAACAGAAATCACAATTTGATAGACAGCTTTTTGTAAACTTTATTCGCGAGGTTGTTTGCGTATATTATATGTCTTGTGAATAAATTAATATAAATCAGATCTTAATCCTGATAAGTATAAATTTGAAGCTAACAATATTTTAATATATTTAGAAAACATAATGACAACATAAGAATTTAATAATTTCTGCAACTTCGATTTCTTAACAATAAAAAAGTATGCTTAAATCCGATTGGTTAAAATCAGATTTAAGCATTGATTGGTTAAAAACAATGTTAAAGAATTTACCCTTCACTAATTTAATTAACATTAGCATGTGTTCTTTCAACAGCGGGTCCCAAAATTGATTCTCAAAACTTCAAAAAAACAAAAACAAATTAATATACTTTAGTTAACTCAGTGGCCTGCACATATTATATATAAAGTGTTGAAAGAACTTTTATGGTATAAAAATGCTGCCGGAAACAAATATTTGCTTTCACTTTTTTTTTTTTTCTATTTACATGATTACATACCATATAAATATGCACATGCAAATAGCACTGGATATTTTGTAAGGGCTTGCACCCTATGTGGTCAGAAGATGCAGGTAAATACTGCATTACAACGAAAATACATGTGAAAAACACTAGTTAAAGACATGTAGGCTATTATTGTAAAACTTGCAGAATGAAGAATTAAGACATTTTTAACACAAAATTTGTTTATTAATTGAAAAAATTGACAAATTAATAGTGTTATAACGGCACCATTTTAAGGTTTAATATTATTCAGTTTTTAGAGTCACTCAATCATAATATGTATCTTGGTAAGTAAATTTAGACATATTTCTTGGCATTAGACGAGACTAATCTAGTCTTTTATACTGAAGGTTGCCAGCTTGTTAGCAAAAAAAATATTTTTAGGATAATAAGAAGTAATTAAAATATTAAGAAAAACGACAAAATCTACGACATATCCAAAATAATATTCTCATTCTGGGTGTTATCGTCATGTTCACACTACTTCTAATAAAATACCAAATGTAACAATAGAAAAAAGACTGTAACAATAGAACTACAGTCAAACAATTTTAGTAGTAGTTGATCCTGCTTATAGGGACCACCTCCCTAATCCAATGGCCACAAAATTTGGCTCCCTAGTTGCATCACAACATGTATATAACGACCACTAAAATATGATTGCCCCCTGCTGAAGTACATTGTTTTTGTTTTTGTGGTGATTTCATTGTTGGGAACTCCATATATTCTGCACAATGTTCAATAAAGTCAACTCGGGGGCAGATTTAGGATTTTTTTTGACTGGTGTAAAAAAGCCTTGAGGTAATTTTACAAATGGGGGTTTTGGGGCGTTGTGAGTCCCCCAACGGGTCCAGGCCCCTGGAAGCCAACGTCCTTAAACTCACTAAATAGCTTAAAATCATCTCTCGGACTCATCTTTGATACAAAGATTATATTTTTTAATGTTTTTTATACAACTTGAGTATTTAAAATGTTGTTTTTAAAAATCATGCCTCATTACTTTCAGGGAATTTATATACGGGGACATTTAAACAACAGATAATAATATACAAGATTTATTCCTTTTTTTATCAAGACTGTTACACTTTTAATCGTCGTTCAGGATATCTACCATTTCAAGTCTTTTTGGATATTTTATTGGCAGCATATCGATTATGTCAACTAAATTTATTTTCATCTCGTTGTGGATATTTAGCAACACCAAGCCATTAAATCGATCCTGAACAAAAGTTTCAAAATTATAATTAAATGCACTTAATGTGGTGTTTCACATTTAGTGATCTTAATACATAATCAAAAAAATACAACATGGAACGTATATTCATTCTTCAAAGCTGGAGTGGCCCTGCCCATCTTCCTACTACAAGCTTTTACACTTATGTAAAACTCAATATGGGTAGAAACTAAGCATTTTTTATAAGGGTGCCGGTGAAAAAAAAAAGTGCAATTCATTGCATCTTAGACCTGTAATTTCGAGCCTCACCCATTTACTTTTGTTTTCCATTGTCCCAACAACTAACATCAAAAACCTGTCCTAAACAGCCAAACTAGAGATGGCCTTATAGACAGGTTCCCTCCATAACAGCCACCTGCCTTTAACGGTCAGTATTTTTGGTTCTGTTAAGTGGTCATTATAGACAGGTTTAACTGTATCAAAATAATTCTAAAGGCATAGACTTTATATATTGTGATGTTAAACTTATATTTTCTTCCGAAAAGAGGCTAGGTAACTTCTTTGCCTTTAACGACAGAATGCGCAAATCATTGCGCTACTCGTTTACTGTTTTAAGTGCATCTCTGCAAACTATTCTACCAACTAACAGTATTAAAAAGTATTGTTTCTTTATTTTCTATCAGGGCTAAAAGTTTCACTGAAAACAGTTATGCATCTATAATCAAGGACATATACAACAAAACATGAAATTTTTTGGCTGCCTTTAGTATAAAATTGATAGCTGTAGTAAACTCTATGTTTCTGTTTTTTCTGTTTTATAAATATTTTTTTTCTCTACAAAGCATATAGTCATTATATAGGCCATTTCAAAGGTACATTACACTCAGTATACAAAATAATTAAACATAGTATAGTTAACGAAAGGTAGAAAAAGATTTAAAAAACTGTATATTGTCCTAAACCAATGTAAAGTGTTTAGTTGAATTTTTTTGGGAGAGTGTGACAGAAACAAAAAAAGTTGACGATTTTAGAGCGTACACTTTTTTAAATTAAAATTTTTCAATGAATGTTATAAATTAAATTGATCAAGCTGGCCTTAGCAGAATTAAATTTTTGACAGCTATAAATAGGTGAAAGAAATGCAACTATGCAGTGGATGTAAAAATTAGCCTGCTTTTTAGATTTTGCCTTGTTGCTTTGACTCACTGAAGGCATGTGCAGTGGATGCACACAAGATTAAAGAGCCAGATGGTAAAATAGAATGTAGTCCATGCATACTTTGTGAGGCTGGTAAAGGTTTATCTGTTAAATGCGGTAATCTCACACCGATTTTTAAGAAAGAAATAATATGTGTGCCTTGCATTGTCAATAAAACATTTTCATCTAAGAATGATACAAAGGAGTGTAAACCATGTGGGCTATGTGGTGAGAAAGAAGAAGAAATTATTAAGTGCATACCTCACCAGAATAGGAAATGCGAATGCAAGGATGGTTATAAAAGGGATAACATTTTAACTAATAACTGTAAAAAGGATAAGCGGGTAAGTGAAAATTTACTATGTTTGTTTATCAAGATTGAACATTTTTCATCAATATTTCTACTGACCATCTATCAGTATCAGTTGCAAATGGCTTCGGATTAAATGGTTTATTTGTTATCCAGTAGTCTTTCACTATTTTGATTTTACGTGCTTCTTTCAGTCAGCCAAACAAAATATTCAAATCCTACTGAGAGGTCCCTCTCTATTTAACATCTCCAAATTGCATTTGTCTACCCTTATCCCTGGCACAGTGACCAAAATGTTCGATTATGTGGCACCAAGCAGTTCGCTTTAAGCGGTAATTGCTCGAGCAGCGTTTGGTTTATTGCCTTTGTCTATTTTTGTTAGTTCTTTTCTACACGAAGAAAGCACTTTTTGTGGGTTAGCAAAAGCAATTCCTTCTCGTAAATCATAGTTTGAACCTCTTTCAACAAATACTCTTTGTATTGAATTTCTTATACCAGGCTCGTAAAGTTTTCCTCTCGTGAAGAATTGTCAAGCTCATTTTCTGGAATATATCTTTCATTTTTCCTTTTTTGTGTGTGTTATGACTTTTTTTCCCAATATCTAACTGTCAATTTCTGTTTCCTATATTTAGTTTGTAATATTCTCTTTATTTTTTGTTTGGTTAAAATCGATACCAAAACTATAGTTTTTACTAAAAGAAAAGAAGCTAGCTATTCCATTTCTGTTTTGCCTTTTTTCCGTGTTTGTTTACATTTAATGCTACCATATTTAAACGTGAAATATTCTTGCCTAGTAAAATCTCGCTTGTTCATGACATGATAAAATTTATATTATTTTATAGCAATGAATAAACAGAAAAGTGGTAATATTTAGTAAAACTAACATTCTGTGAAAAACAAGTCAATTTCAGATGAAAGAGCTTGGAAAGTTGTCTAGGAATTTGTATATTTTTTTGAACATTCTTGATTGGTTCTTAGAATTTGGACAAAGAGAAGAAGAACAACTAGCTCAGCGAGGGTGTTGTATTTTGCAGTTTGGGCAAGGTATATAGGGTTAAAAATGTCTTTTGGCCATTCAGTTTGGCGTTCTAAACATTTCCATAAATTTTAATATTCATTTCTACTATAATTATGCTTCATAACAGCGATTACATTGTTTAGTCATAATTTCGCATAATTAGCACAACTTCCAAGACAAATATCTTGAGAACCAATTAAGATTTTTTTTAAAAAATAGATAACTTTCAAAGGTTTTTCATATGAGCCCAACTAGTAAGTTTAAATATTTAAGTATAATTCAATGTATTACTCTTTCTTAGCGTAATGATACCAATCCAACAACAACTACTCCACAACCCGGAACTAACGTGACAGGCGACCCGGTATATCTTATTTGTTTTTCTTTAGTTCTTGCTGTTTTGGTAGCTATTGTATAGCTGTGATGTATAAAACAGATAAGTGGTAATATTTAAATATTAAGTATAATAAATTCTTACTCTTTCTTAGCCTGATAAAAAATCTCCTTCATCTGGAACTAATGTTAAAGACAATCGTTATTTATCCCTGTTTTCGTTACTTATCGCTGTTTTCGGTAGTTATCGCTGTTTTCGGTAGTTATCGCTGTTTTGGTTTTCTGTTATGATGTATAAAAAAGGCAAGCCTGGGTAAGTTTTTATGTTTATAAGTAAAAAACCAACAGGATGTTTACTATTTAAAAGTTAATATTAATGGTATTTCTGTAAGCTCTATAGAAAATCTACGTAAGGTACACAAATATTGAAAAAATTTTCGTGACGTTTTTTAAGATTTTGTAATTTTTCATGATGTCATCACCTGTCCATGCACACACAAAAAAAATTGTTTAGCACGGTTCTCCCAAGGGATAAAGTTATTCTAATCAGATTGCATCTGATGAATTTTCACAGAATTTGTTTTGTGTTAACAGGAATCGGATAAGCTTGTTAATAGCGAAAGAAGATTTTGTAAGGTTTGATTTCAAATTCCAGAACAACTTCCATACGCAAAATATGGATTTATTTCGCGAAAATGTAAACTGCAATAACTTGAGTACATCTGGGATTTTTAACTTGTAAGTGGTTATGGGGTGATTTTGGCCAATATGATCGAATTGGTGTAAATTTTTATTGTATTAGCTATACTTTCTAAGTTACAGAATTTAGGTATTTAAAGGACACTGATGAGACTTTTTAATAAAAATATCAGGTTGTGATTAGATAATGAAAAAATACGAAAGATGTTTTTTTTCATATGATATGATTTGATTTTATCAAGCGCATTATCATTCCACAAAGGCTATTTGATTGGCTGTCAAGCTAAACATATTTGTCACAATAGAGCTGTTTATCCGTACTATTTTCAAATTGCTATGCCAAGTTTATAATACAATCTAAAATTTACCTAGCCGCATTCTTACAATAAAAAAGCATTAGAATTACAAAACCATATTAGAATTCTGTGGGCCTCGTTTTTTAATGATTTTTATATGCAGAATTATTATTAACATCTAAGTCCAACATCCTTAAGATTGCACGAATATAAAATGTACGGAAAGTATAACTTTATGTTAAAGAAAATAACATATTTTTCAATCAATGTCAAATAGATAACCATTACAATGATTCTAAGTATCTATTTAAAACAAAATTCGGAAATTTGAATGCAAGATATATAGCGCCAAAAATCACAATATGCACAATGGCGTGTGGTCTTGTGGTTATGGAGTTCGCTTCGTAATCACAAGATCTGTGGTTCAACCCAAGCCATGTGAGGGAAATTTGGTATGCAATGTCGGTGTAAACCTATGTATACATTCAGAACACCGTTGCTGAAAATGCAGTTGCTAAACACTGTTATCACATTGATAGCAGTGTTTCCAACACTGCAGTGGCTATCCTGTAGAAATATTCGAAATAAAAATAATAATAATAATAAATACAACATATCTCCTTAACTGCTCGTTGAAAGTACATGATGCTATACATTATAGGTATTAATTCATCTGTCTTGGTGGATTTTTCCACAGGATTTGCGAGAAAAAACATTTGGGACGATGAAGAAAAGTTGTGAACATAAATAAATGAAATATTAAAATTTTTATTTAATTTTTACAGGTAGTAACACTGGGAGAAAGTGATCACTGTCATGGTGATCTGAATGAGAGCAAGAAATTGCACGTAATGTGGATTTTGCGCTAATGTTAGTTGTTTTAAAGCAACAAAAAATATTAATTGTTCGTCATTGTCGTTATCAATGATAATTTTGAGAATGCTGTGTTAATATAAATTGTAAATTGTAATAATGATTGTATTTATGAAAATTGATAATGTTATTATATTCTTATAATATACACACAATTTTATGTAAATCGATAGATAACTGTAAATATGTAATTTTATATAGTTTTTTACCCACACTAAATTTTGAGTCGTGAAACTGAGTTTAAAAGTAATTTTATTCTGAGTAGTCCGCCCACATCATTATTATTTACATTAATTCCTGTTGTATTACTTGTACACAACCTGACTGTAATCTTGTCCTTTGCGACTTAGAACTGCTTGAATAAAATTCAAATTGAGTGAAAGTTTGTGTGTGTGTCGCCGTCTATGTTTTACATAACAATACGCAACAATACATGGACACGAGGTTTTGTAATGTTTGTGTTTTTGATGATTTTGATGCATTTTTATATTTAAACGAATAGTTAGTGCAATTTGAAATATTGGTAGACCTAAAGGCTTGTCAAAAAAAATAATAAAAAAAATTGAAAAATTTTAAAAAAAAATACAAAAAAAAATAAAAATAAAATATGAATTTGTCGAAATAATTCTTGTTTTTTTTTCTCATTCCAATTTGCAATCGATGCCCGTGTAAAATTCGATTTTTGCGTGTGCGATATTTGCAGTTGGTAAGTTGGAACCGTAACACTACTGCTAAAGTGCTACTATCATGTTCCGTTATCTGAAATTGTACAGTTGCGTCAGTTGACAAGAAAAAAACTGGATACGTGACTTCATGCTGCTTAAATTACACTCCCGAATGTACTGTTTTATTGTAACATGGGGAATATATAAATACATTTATCATAACTGGCGAAATCGAGTGTTTAGTGTTCAGGAAATTAATGAATACTATAGTCGCAAAGACAGTTGTTATAAAAATGTTATTGTAACTTAAAAAAAAGAATATGATCTCATTTCAGTTTGGGAGTAATTAACAATAGTTGAATCACGTGTGCTTTTTCTAGATTCGGTATCTCTTAATGAAGTTTCTAATTTTATTTCGAAACGTGTGATGAACTAGCAATGGGTGGGTAGTTTGCTTTCATGGTAATAGCGATTGTAAAATATGTTGTAAATCTTGGAAGTACTGGTTTTTCTCAGGCCAAGAAAAGTTGAGTTTTAAGTTAGCGTGCCACGCCTAGAAAGTAGATGCATGCGTTTAATTGATAAAAGAAGTTCAAATACCCAATGCTTTTCCTAGCTTCAAAATAAGATTTCTGTCCTTTATTTTTTCATCGTTCCAGCTAATTTTGATGGGTAGTTTTATTATAGTGTCAAAAAACTTTATTGCACCGACATAGAATATTTTATGAAAATCTGAGGCCTTCTCCTTGAGTTAGAATTTAGAGTTCAGAAATGACTAATAGTCATAATCATGGTTGATTATATGTAGCAAAACAAAAATTATATTGTTGAAGAATACAATTTGTAATAATCAATGTAAATTTCTTACATGAATGAAAAAAAAGAATTTTGTATTCAAGAAAACATCCTATCATGAAAAGAAATTTTGCATTGACCTTCTCAAGCAACGCAACTTTTTTTATTGAAGGAGAAGTATAGTTTTTTTAAACATGAATAAAGCTAAGAAGGTATGATTTTAACGAGAGAGAAAAGTAAACAAAGAACATGGCGAATGAAACAAATTAGTTTTTCGATGAACTAAAGACCTTTATTCGCAGAGCAGAACACAGAAGTGATTAGTGCTAGGGGATCTGCGTATCAAAGTAGTATAGCAAATATTGCTGATTTGCTAGATAATGTTAAAAACATAGCTTGTCACGCTGGAGAGTAAACGAATTACGTATTTGAAAGTACGGGATACCGTAAAACCTCTAATTTAGTGCGGCAGAAAAAATAATTATTTTGGCCATGCCGCACTAATAATTAGAGGGAATAAATTACCTTTGTTTTAGCATTTCAAAACCTCACTAAAAAACTAGATCACAACCGCATTAATTTAGAGGTGAAAAAAACACTTCAACTTTTTATTCAATTATTTTTCCTCATTTCATTTTTTTTACATTTTTTGTGGCATCACAACCAGCGACACATCAAAGGTCCGCAACGGTAAATGTTACGAAAGTTGTATGGAAAATGCCAACAAACATTTAGAAGGCGATGATAACGAGGACGATCCTTTTATTTTGTAGCTTTATTATATAATGATGTTAGTATGATAAAAAAAACGGGTAACTGAACTGTTAAAGACAAAAATTTGTTAATTTCATTTTTTCAATCCGCACTATAATTAGAGGGAGTTTTGAACCGCACTAAATTAGAGGAGAATCGAAAATTCCTTAAAACTTATCCGCATTAATAAATAGAGGGTAAAAAATTATTCAATTTTCGAAAAATAGGCCATCCGCACTAATTAGAGAGCGCACTAAATTAGAGGTTTTACGGTATTCAAATTTGTCTGACAAACGACTTAGAATGTTTTGAATGAATCCAAAGATATTATGGGTGCTTTGCTGGAAGGTCGCTAACTGTTGAGGGTATTTAAAAAAAAGATTGGGTGTACAGCAAAGTAAAGTGGTTAAAACACTGCGTAGAATAAACCCGATAATTCTCGTATTCACTGGGCAGCTCTGACTAAAAGGAGAAAATATGGTGTCCCTGGAGCAAATAGCCTTTGGCATATAGATAGGCACCACGGCCTTGATAATTGGAAGTTTGTTATACATGGGGGATCGTATGTACGTTGCTTCTTGAAAACGAATCAATGGGCTGTTCCTTCTCAAGTGCGTTCTGACAAAGGAGGTGAAAATGTTTGATTGAAAGACCATGGCGCGATGTATGGCCTTTCGCGTGTTATCAGTTTTATTATACATTTCAATCGATGGAGAACGAAGGTTTCAAATTAAACAATTTTTACTACAGATATTTGGCCATTTTTACGAAATTAAATGACTCGAGAAATATTTTTATTTACTTGTGGAGTTTCTGTAAACATTTTTTAAGTTTTATTATAAAGAGATTTTTTACTTTAGTTAATTTGTTTCGTTAAGTATTCTTGATATGGATTACGATATATATCAACCTCGACCCCAGGGTTTTGTGGCGCCTGAGCCGTTATTACGGAAGGCAAAATGCCCTGGGACCGAGGTTGGATATATACGTGACTGCTCTACATAAGCTATATTTACCCAGGATTTTGATATGAGGGATGACGGCCAAAATCCATGGGGACGAGGGGGCGTACGGCTTAGAAAAAATATATTAGGATACCGAATTAACGTGTATACAATTTTTCGTAGTACACTAAACTATACATATTCTCTAAAATTTTAAATACGAAAAACTATCAACTATCCTAAAATACATGCATGATAAGAAGAAAAACAACGTGGAAAACAAACAATACGAGACTGGGAACGACTTAAAACATTTTTAATCATCACGTGATAAAGAAACAAAAGCACCTTTGAATTGATTGTACTACTTTAAAATATTTCTCTTTAAAAATGTGGAGGTTGTGACTTTTAAAATGTTTATATTCGGGATATTCGTGGGTAACGCCCATTTTTCAATGAAGAAAGTTGTGGCTATTCCCCGAAAAAAAACAGCTGAGTCATTTTTTACATTTTCCTTACGTATTTACATATCTTTAAATAACAACCATGAAATTTTTAGTACAATCGAGAAAAGATACTAAAGTCAATTAAAAAAGTCCACAAAACGATAAAAAAGCAAATAAATAAATAAAAATTAAAAAAAAATATACAAACATACACACATGAAAAAAAAAATTTCCCTCAAAGAATGTTCGTATAAAAGATTTCTATCGAATTTTCTCATCATCTCTTTTTCCTTGCGGTCCTCGGATATATCTAATCTTGGCGACGACCCGTGAAAAAGGAACTTGTGATAAATCCGGGCCGGTGTTGGCTATTTTGCCGTACTTCAGCAAAAATAATGTTTGTATTATATACTAAAAATTAATACATCATCATACTCGCCGCTCGTGATACATATTATGAATAGTGTTTACCATATCTTTCCTTCCAACATGCTGCAGCAAGAAAACGAATGAGCGCAGCGTAAGCTGTGGCAGGCTAACTGCGAACGATTGCAACAAAATCTCAAAGTTATTAATACTGTGAATGTTTCTCAACTCGCAAATTTGCGCTATCTTTCTAAGTTCTTCTTGTGCACGCATAGGTAACACATTATGAAATTGATCATCAAGTGTCACTTTGTTGCTGCCTGTGACGTCAGTCAGTAGGCTGGCACGCTCGTGAGCTAAAAATAAAGAGAGAAGTACTAGGATCTAGTCGGTGTCCCGTGAATAAATCCACAGGTTTGCCCGTCCTTTTTATACAGCATTGCGCGCGTCTCGCTACTTGCGGTACCATTTTGCGTTACAGATAATCTAGATATATGCACATGAAAACACAACACTTGGTTTCCACTAGTGACTAACGTGAAATATTGAATACATTTTTAAACATAATTTCTTACTTCAATTTGTGTTATTTCAAACTCACCTTCTTCTTATTTTATGAAATAACTTGACATCAAATTTTTTTAAAACCAAGTTCACGTTTATTTCATGAACTAAGAAAACAACAAAGGAATACCAATATTTTCATGCAAATGTGAGTGTTGTGTGAGAACTTGCGAGATAAAACACGTCGAAAACACGCTTTTAAGGTTTAACATTTCATAATAAATATAATTGTTTTTCTTTCATTGATTTAAATACACCATCTAAAAATGACTTCTACCTCCTTTGTGGACATAGCGGTGCTCTCCTGATCTTTAACGCTTTTGAAAATAATCTTTACCAGGATTGGAGGCAAAAATCATTTGTCTCGTATGCTTTGTCTGTTTACGAAAATTTATTTTGTATTAAGAAACGCACGAAACGAGATGCGAAAATACATGTTGGTGTT
>JASGCC010002294.1:0-29351 GCA_030067915.1 Hydractinia echinata
AATAATGGAACATGCACAGATTTAGTGAATGGATACAACTGCCAGTGTTTAAGAAACTTTACTGGAGATAATTGTGAAACCTTCTTAAATTATTGTAATTCCAGCTCATGCTTAAATGGTGGTACATGTCATGCTGATCATACAAAAAAAACATTTTCTTGTGTCTGTTCTCCAAATCATACTGGCAAAAGATGTGAAGTTAGTCTCATGGGACCATGCAAGACTCAACCTTGTGGTGTCAATGGTGTGTGTAGTGAAATATCTAGCAATAGTTATAACTGCACCTGCCTTTTTGGATTTTATGGCCGGCATTGTGAGAATTTTAACTGTCCTTGTGTTGGTGGAAGATGTCTTCGTTATTATTCAAGTGAACAGTACAGATGTGTTTGTAAAACAGGCTTCACAGGAAGATACTGTGAAACATTTAATGGAGATTGCCGCAACACTACTGACTCATCCTTAAAATGTGTTGATTCCAGTTTTTGCCAGAAAACTGACTATGGTTTCGCTTGCATTTGTCCACCGCACCTACAAGGTAAACAATGTGAAACAGCTGGTGGTTGTAGAAATACGACATGCAAGAATGGCGCGAATTGTATTGGAGATGAAGACTATAAGTGCAATTGTGCAGCTGGATTTACTGGGAAATATTGCGAGTTTGATATCAATGAATGCTTGTCATTTCTGTGTTTTAATAACGGGTCCTGTGCAGAGGATGGCCTTCAGTCTAGTAGATGTTATTGTCCTGCTGGTTTAATGGGAGCTAATTGCCAATATAAGATGAATACCAGTACTACATTGTCAACTTTATTATCTAAAGCATCGACAGAGGGATGTCGACAATATACTCTTCATCAACTTTCAAAACAGTTAAATTTAATTCAGATTCAAACACTGTAATCACACCAACTCGTTATTCTAAACAATACAGTAGTACACCATTTTCATCACATTTAATAAGATCAAATGTTTTGTCTCAAGTTACAAGCAAGCTTGCATATACAACAGTAAAGAATTTAACTATTTCTCTCAGTGCAACTAAATTTTATTACAGTACGTTGACGACTTATCCTGATTCAATTAGTATTTCTACTAAATATAGATTAGATACGGCATCAATTGTTTCAAAAAAATTGTTTGCAACATCAAGTAAATCTGCAAGTTTATTTAAAAAATCACATTTTACTTCCCTTTTAACTGGTGCATCAACAGTTCAAGTAACAGAATATGTATCAACCGCACTATCCACAGAAAAAAACTTTTCTGTTGAGAAAACTATCACAGTCTCGAGTAATTCCATAACAAAGTCATTTAAAACTGTTTTATCAAGTCCAATTAGGAGTACTGTGAATTTATCCAGTAGATTTGTTATGTCAAATTTTTCTTCACAGTTTTCCAACACCAAGAATACTTCAAATCTATTTTCACTTCAACCTTCATCGACAGTTGTGTCCTCTGCAGCAATGCCAGTGAAATCCAGTTTTGCATCAACGCCACCTATCATAAGCACTACATTGATCTTCAATAGTACAAGTCTTATTACCAGCACCAAGGTTAATATTCACTCGACATTAAATACACAAGAATCTTTTAAACCAAATACTCGTTTAACTACATCACAGTCGCCGAGAGCTACTGCCAACTATTTTTCAAATATTAGCACAAAATCAAATTTCATTACATCAACTTTCCCACACACAACGCCGGTGTTGTTATCAACTAATCATCAAATAGTGTCATCTAATACCAATCGCATATCAGAAACTAGACTTTCATCAGTTGCTTATGTAAGTTCCTCAAGAAATTATCCTACAACGATTGTTTACAATAGTACTACAACTACGACTCCTGCTCCAACGACTTTGCCTACTGTTGTAACAACCACGCAAAGACCATTTTTAAACTTAACATGCAGTGACCAACCTTGTAATGGTTTTCTTTGTGTCAATGAAACAGATAATGGACTTCCATTTCGTTGCATTTGTCCTTTTCCAGCTGTTGGACCAAGATGTGTATTAGGTAACATTTTTTGTTTTGTTATCTGTTATTTTATTGTGACTATATTGAAAGTGTGTGCATATCTGCTTGTGTGTTACAGCATTGTTTCATTTTTTAAAAATTCATATGATAAAAAAATCTAGAATGTGCCTTATTGATTACATGATACAACTTTGTAACTTATGTTACGTATATTTTGTATTAGAAAAAATGTATTAAAAAAATACAATTTAAACACCAGTTTCAGAAAAACTAATGGTTCTGAAAATAAAAACATTTTGGATACCAAATTAGTACAACGGAAATTTTAAAGCACAGAGCTGGAAAGCATGAAAACTGATTATGCGCCGCTAAATACTCATTTAATAGTTCAACCAAAAATTTACCTGAAAAACCATCCTACCAGCTGCATAAAATCACAGATAAAAAAATACGTGTTTATTGCTATCACAGGACTTACCACCCACAAACTAAGAAAAGTATTTTATGGTACATTATACTTGGGTTTCAGGTTTGAGTCCCCACTCTGGCGCACTTTAAATTTAGTCAGCCCATTTGGTTCATCTACTAACCACTAACCAGCTTGTGTGACAGGCAAGCAAGTTAGAGCAATGCTATAAATATCTCCGTCGGTAATGTAACATAGTTACAGTTGGAGGGGAGGAACAGCCAGCCATTAGGATGGAATCCCCAAGGACATTAAAACTTCCAGTTACTTACCTACTTATAAGAATAGGATAAAGTAGGATAAAACATTTTTAACAATTTATTTTATAAAAATAGCAGTTCTTGAATTGTAAATTTGAACTTTTACAAGATTCAAGAAATAGTGAAGTTTGTTATAAAGGTAGCTATAACTTAATTGTATCAATAAATTGCACACTGGAAAACAACTGTGATTAAAAATCAGCTCTCTGAATTAGCAAAATTATTCATTAAGGTCAGCTTTGACCACAACACAAAAATCACGACAGCAGAATTTTGCTGTCGTGAAAGATTTTAACAGCAGCAAAACTTAGTACTTTATTTATATATAGCATATTTTATAAGAGTGTAAATTTACTTTGACGACAGGGCTTTCCTATAATCAAAATCTCCATTATCTATATTATAATACCTGTATGCGTTTGTCTGTCACGCAAAATGGTAACCGCAGTAGCGAGACACACAAAATGCGACTAATAAAGGACGGGCGACCCTGTGGATTTTTCCACGGGTTAACGACTAGTAATCTTATATTATTTGTAAAACAAGGCCCTTGTCTAGCTAATTTAGATAAAAAAAACGAAACACCAGAGCTACTTGTACGTTCACATGTTTTAGTTTTAGTTTAAAGGCAAATTACCATTAGGCAAACTGTGAATGGTAAATTTGTGCTTTCCACGAGACTCAAGAAGCTATGCAGCAACTTAAAATATTGACTTTTCATACTTTGATTATGAAAAACAAATTAGTCAGTTTGAAATCTTTCCAATAAAGAGATTTTCGAAAAATAATTACCAATGATTTTCTTCCAACAAATTTACTGGTCAATTCACCTTGTTAAAATCTGCCTTTAGATTGCAGTAAAAAAAATTTTAAGTAGAGATTTTCTCTGAAAAAAAAGGAATAGAAAAATGTGACCTTGTTTGTTTATTGTTAAATTTTTTATCTTCAGGTTCTACATTACACTTTGCTCGATTTAATGGTCATTCATTCATTGAGCTACCAAAGATAAATTTAAACCAAAGCTTGAACACTATATCAATGTCTTTCAACACAGTGTCAGAGGATGGTTTATTGCTTTATATGAATCATTCACAACATAATGACTTCATAATGATCTCTGTTGTAGAGGGTTTTCTTAAGTATCAGCTTAGTACTGGTGATGAGAGTATTACACTGAAGACCGCCACAAAGGTTAATACAGGGCGTTCTGTATTTTTGACTGCAAGGTAAGGATGTATTTAGCATATGAACCCTGATACCCCAAATGCAATACCCTGAATTTTCTAAGAAATTAAAATGTCTTTATTTTTTGAAAAAGACGTAAATGGCACTCCAAGTGAAAAAGTCAGTTATTGTTTACAATGGTGGCAAAAATTAACCAAGTACAAAACGTAATTATTACAAAAGAGAACAAAAGTAAAATATGTTTAAAGAAAAAACCATTCTTATATTTGTTGTTTTTCTTCATTAACTTTCGTAAGAATAAATAAAGACACCACATTATAAACTGAGACTTCGTTATCAGTTTTTTAAAGTTGTCTTGTCCAAAATTAATCTCAAAGTTAAGCTATTCTTTTTTCAGCCCAAAACTATGGTTTGGAAAGTAAATATTCATAAGACTCTGTACCAAAAGTTGATATTGTCTTTAGAGACATTAAGACTTTGACATTACGACTTTTATTTAGTTATGATAGCTTGACTGGAGTTGGCACTTTATCACTCATTGGTAAAGAACAAACCAGTAAAACGCTCCAATCCAGTCTTCGCGATATAGACATAACTTCAAATTGGCATGTAGGTGGAATCCGCACTGGTATTTTGTCAGTTAAAAATTTTACTGGATGTATCAGAGATTTTCAAGTAAATTCAAAACCATTCTCTTTAACAGGTAAGAGTGATTATTATGTTTAACTCATTTTTTAAATGTGCTGCTTAGTTAGTTGTTAGAGTGTATTTAATACGATAAAGGCTCTTTGTAGCTAATGCAATTTTTGCCTATACAACTTAATTTTGCACCATAAGCTTTTTCTGTTGGCATTATGATGTATAGTTATATATGTATATGCTTTAGCTTTTTTGTGCAACAAAATCTGGAAAAACTAGTGCTCCATTGTGTTATCTTTTTTTTTTCCTTTTCAATAATGGTTGTGCAAAAAAGGCGTAGTTTATATATATTCAAGATTTGTGTATCTACAGGATCAGTAAGATGATATCAAATTCTAAAAGGCCCTTAAAACAGTCAATACATTTCGCTTTCGTTTGGTATAAAAACTAGCCGAAATAGGCAATACTCTGAAATCGCCTATTAAAAACCTTTTCTATTTGGGAACATGTTTTGAAACTGGAATCTGTCTGCTAAATGATATGAAACCATTCAAGATTTTATTCTTTCTGAGAAGTTAGTAGTAATTATCCTGCATAATACTGGCAGTACGTTTAATGTTTTGGAAAGGTATGCTGTAATAATGAACAATAATAAAATAGCTTATTTTTTCTGCCAACCATATTACGATCTTATTTCTTTCTTTTTCACAAGCCAAAAAATAATTTTATAGTGGAAGGTCACATATGTTTATTATATTCTGTATGAAATATACTAATCTTCGCATTGACCTTTAGACGCATCTCAAATCATTGATTGGCTTAGTGTTAGCGAATGCGAGATATCAGCCTGTGAGCGTGGAGCATGCCACAACAACGCCACGTGTATACAAGATATTTACGATTTAAATAGTTTTGTATGTCGTTGTCAACCAGGCTACTTTGGTGATGATTGTCGTCAGGTGACCGATCACTGTGCCGGGGACCCTTGTAATGGAGGCTTATGTGTTTGGACAGCGAATGGAAGACAATGCTTATGTCAATATGGAAGGCTTGGTTCAACGTGTCTAATAGGTTTGTCTATTTTTTGTCTTTACCACAGGTAACTTAGGGTAGGGGTGTTCAAAAATCCGAAGATTTGCTTTTGCCCTGGAATGTTCCTGAATTCAGCTAAACTTTTCAAAATGTTCTGGGATGGCTATCATCTAACATTTTTATTATTAAGAAATGTACTCTTTCCAAATGCAATCACTTTTTCTGTTTTTGTGAAGGAATTCTGAAAAAGCAGTGAAAACTTTTGTGTTCTGTAGAATCATGGAAATTGTTGTAAAACCGTATGTCATGAAAATGTCAAAGTCTTGCTTGTTTTTTTCTTAGAAATTTTGAATTAGTGGGTCACCACATCGAAACATGTGTGCATAAATGCAACTTAAGCTTTTAACACATTCGTTGTAAACAAGTCTCATATAAAAATGGCAATGTCAAGGTATGAAAATGTCCTTCTGTTTTCCATAGATACCATCATATCTGTTCCACAGTACTCCGTGTTTCAGAATTATTCTTCATACACCGAATACCCTTGGTTACTTACTGGAAAGTTTGCCTATGAGAGGTTTGAAATAAGACTGCAGTTCAAAGTCAGTGGTGATGTACTTCAAGACGGACTCATGGTATATCTTGGTCAAAATGAAATTGGTATGAATTGTTTTCTGTTCACCACAGGTTTCGCACCTGGAAAAACTGTAAAACCTTGTAAATTACGCTCTATTTTACAGCTGTTTTTGTTTGCGCTACTAATTTGTAGTGGAAAATGAAAATCATTTGTTTTTATTGGTGTTGAAGCTGTACTTTAATCAATATAGTGTTATACAGTTATCATAAGATACTACATAAATCGCATTTTATTGTTCCTCTTTAGAAATATCATACTGACTTTAACCCTATTAGCACCGGAGGGGGGTTAGGGATGAGGGCACAATGTGCCCGCAGCCTGTTGAGTGGGAATAACTTTTGTTCGGCATGATATTGAGTGCTGAAATTTCGCGACTTTTCCTAATTTTTATGAGGGCTTGTAATGAAAAAAAATATTTATACTTTGGACGGGAGCCATTTTTGTTAAATTTTAAAATGTGCTGACCTGCATGTATGAATGTTGCAAGATTTTGCGTTAGTTATATAGTTATTTATTATATGTATGTCCGTTACTAGGATGTTACTAAGGCGTTGCCTAAGGAAATATATGGGCCATAGGGCTAAAATATAGACCAGATTTGAAGGCAATACCGTAACACCAGAATTACGTCGTTTCTGATCCCACTGACGTTATAATATTATCTCCCTTACCTCGATCATTTATAAACGTGATATTCTAACCTCAATGTTTAGAACATCATTATTTCAGGAAAAACAGATGTTTTCACTTTTATCATTGGAATAAGAAACTGTCTTACAAATATCATTTTCGATGCCAATGACGTGTTAAAATTCATTTTCTTTATAAAATATTTTTTTCTATCCTGTGGATAAGTCTACCAAGAATTAAGGCTGTATCGTTAGTAATGCTTGAGAAATTCAAATTTATTGCAAAACTGGGGAAATGGCCTATTTTAGGTATGTGTGACGTCATTTCTAATCCCAGTGACGTCGTCAAATTAACTTTTACCTGGAATCTGTTTGTATTTAGACTTTCAAGAAGTATGCTAAGTTTTATCAACTAAGCATAAGCAGTTCTGGATTTATGACCCATGGGTAATTCATGCCCCCGATGCCACAATAGACCAAATAAGCCCCTTACCCCCATTAAGCACGTGTTAATGGGGGTAAAAAAAATTAAGGGAGACGGTCTAGTGTTTTAAATAAACTCCGGGATTTATTATTTTAAAAAGGTTGACCATGGAAACTGCCGAATTAAAAATAGTTAATAGTGATTGTTCTGTAATAATAAGTTGACATCGAAATTATAGACAGAATCGAATCAATAACTTAATGCGTTCTTTATTATGTATGTCTTAAAAATTTCAGTTTTTACGTAGCGAACGAATATTACTTGCTTGTTTTATGCTAGGATCGGTGGGTGACGATTTCTTTGCAGTTGGAATAATTAATAACCATATTGCCTTGATATTTAATCTTGGAAATGGCCACACTATCCTTAAAAGTAAAGAACCAATTCAATTAAAACGCAAATGGCATTTCATTGTTGCTGGCCGGACGAGACAACATGGCTACCTGTACGTGAACTCGCTTGAGAAAGTCACAGGCGTCACACCTGGCTTGCTGACTGGACTTGATATATACACGTCACTGTACATAGGTGGTGTCCCCAATTACAACAGACTGCCACCCAGCCTGTATGCCCATTTTAGAACAGGCTTCACTGGCACCATATATGACGTATCCATTCGTACAGGCAATTCAAGCTTTGCTCCTCTGCTGACCTTGACTGAAGATCAAGCAGCTATTAGTGTGATTGGAGTCCCTGTGGTTGGCGGTTTAAATGTAAACAATGATGGAGAGAATCAGTGTGTGCTCAAACCGTGTGCTAATAATGGTACATGTATTTCTACAGGTTTGTTGTGTTATATCTTGCAGTTGTGATATATAGTGAAGTAGAAATATTATGTTGTTTTGTTTGCTCTTTAAATTTCAAGAGAGGTGACGGAGTTAATTTCTGTTATTATAAGATTTCGATAGTTGAAAGTTAATATTGTGTACAATGAACTGGTCTAAAAACAGTTGGACAAAGGAACGTGTAGAAGTGCAAATACAGTAAATAATTTTAATAAAACTTTTCTTAACGACATGTTTTGATGCTTATGTCATTTTCAGGTTAATAAAAATGTTATAAGTTTGCTAATCCCAATGTACAGAGTGTAACACCAGCAATTAGATGCAAAGGTTTCTAAAGTGACAAAACATGTGAAATACAGACATACCTGCAAAAGCTTTCGAATATTGCACGATGCACATATTTTCACTTGAGCCTTAGACGGGAAGCATTCTGATATTTAGCCAATTTCTTTGTCATTTTCATTTTTTACGCTGTTTATAAAACTCTTTTCGCAGAACAACATCCTTAGAAAAAATGGTACACAGTGATTTGTAATCATCATAATTCAAATGCAAGGCTTTTTTGTGTCAAGGAGCAGAGTAATTGAACTACTTTAACGATGCTTGTAAATTTCTCTACTACCATTTGTGAAATCTCTTTTAGGCACCAGTTTCACCTGTCGATGTCAACCTCCCTACAAAGGGAATTTATGCCACGATAAAGAGTTGTCTTGCATTGATTATAATCCGTGCCATCCAGGATCAACATGTCGTGCTGATGGTTTTGATATTCAGTGTGATTGCCAGCTTGGTTGGAAAGGCGCGTTTTGTAGTGAAGGTTCGTTGTTTCTTTAGTTGGCCGATTGCTGTGTGATCAGTCTGATTAAGGGCGTAACTTTTGTCGGTTTTATTAATGATAGGAAGTTCACAAACAATTAACGACAACTAAATTAATTTTGCCAGTCATTTTTGGTAGCTTACCCGTAATTGGAACGGCTGGTAGCTGGTAGTAAATTATTTTTTTTTACCGATATATTTAAGTACGGGTTGCTAGCGGTTTCCCAAAACTGGTACGTTTTTCTCATATTCCACAACGATTTGATATTTTCTTTTTGCGAAAATGTCAAAAAATTTTTTGCACTCTGTCAGATGCATTTCCAGTTGACTATGCTAAGGCGAGATGTAGTCTTTTTAAAGAGGGGTTGGGTACAAGGCTGTATATTACAGACTGGTTTATGGGCTTGAGATTGATGTAATGCTTGAATGCTAAACAACACTTTTACTGTTGAATTTTTATTTCATTTTCTTGGTACGCGCAGAAGTCAACATCTCCACACCATATTTCAAAGAGAAGTCGTTTCTTGCACTTCCATCAGTCCGTGTTCGTTCCACGCTGAAGATTTCGTTAGAGTTCAAAACAGACACCAAGAATGGTTTGTTGTTTTACGTGTCGCGCAATCTGCAGTCAAGTAAAGGGGACTTTTTAGCTGTCAGTTTGTGGAAAGGGTGAGTTCTTCTACTTACTTTTTCGTTTGGTTAATGATATGTCTTGCATCAAAGTCTACTGGATAAGCACAATAGAATTCAGCATGATCTGCTTGTTATCAACTACAACCATCCACAGAATAAGAATTTCACTCTTTCAATTTATAAAGAATCAACAAATGTTGGTCTTTGTCGCGGATTATGTTTGTCCAGATCAGTTTGGACATCGGGTTTGAGGGCACCTAATTTGGGTGCCCTCAAAATGTTTGAAAATTGCTTTTTTTTTTCCTTTTTTTTTTTTTAACTACGCCAACCCTAATTCTCGCTAACGCATTCACTCTCCTTTGACGTCATTTTATACGTCAGACGTATCTATAAATTTATCCAGCACAACCCACAGTAAGATAATAATATTTTATGAATTATTTGCGGGTAAGGAGGATGAGAGATGAGTCAACACAGACACAAATCGTACCTTTGATACATTTCATGCACATAGATTTCTCAAACTTCTTAAATTTGTAAATTTCTTCATTGGAGTATTGTTTTAACATTGATTTTTAATAGCCTCATATTTTCACATAATAGACTATTCTGACCTACTTTGAATGCATATCGTTTAGATATATCTACGTCAGATTCAACCTCGGTCATTTCATAGCTTCCATGCGAACTCACAAGAAGATCACTGTTGGTCGCTGGCATTCATTCTATTTTTACCGTGTGAGAAAAGACGCCATTATGAAATTGGACAACAACAGATACATAGGTGTGCGCAGTAGAGGTTCCATGAGCATGCTGGATGTCGGTTCACAGTTTTATCTGGGCGGTGTTCCGTATTTATCGTCACTCAACATGGCTGCTGTGAAGAGCGTTCAAGCTCAGAGTGATTTCACTGGCTGTGTAAAATATTTAAAAGTAAGGCTTCATGAATGTTAGTCCGTACAATATAGCATGATATAGGCAGCATGTAGCGTCTTATTAAATAATAGCCCCCGCCTCGCCCCCTCTCCCCCACTCCCCCTCTCCCCCACTCCCCCACCTCCCCTCCGTTATGCTTTGAATGTAAAAAGACAAAAATCTAAAATAATTCCTGTCATCTTATAACATGCAAACTGGAATAAAGGAACCAGATTCCAGTTTCTTAACAAATGAAGCTGTTAAACAGTGATGAATCAAATCAATTTTTTTCTTCAGGTAAACAACAAAATCTATCCTCTGCACACGCCTTCCACCTCCAACATGATTGGTCGAAATATCGAGGATTGTGGATCCTCTTGCGCAATGCATCATTGTCAAAATAAAGCCAGTTGCGTTCCTACGAACGCAACTGTGTACGAATGTAAATGTGCTTTGGGAAATGTTGGAAGTAGCTGCGAGCAAGGTGAGAGCTTAGGGAAGTGGAGACTCTTAAATAAAATGTTAAAATCATTCTTTCATGCGTGTTTGTGTGCTACGAGAATGTATTGGGGCCTCCTTTGAAACCTCCTTTGAAACCCCCTTTGAAACCCATTCAATATATACTTTGTTTCAAGGGAGACATGCGTGCACTTTTATAGTTGTTTTTATTTTCCGCAGTTGCACCCTCCTTCACGGCGGCTTCGTTCACGTCCACCTCCTATTGGTTCACACGATTTGCTGTTTTAAGGTAGGTTTAATATGTTATCCTGAACAGATTTATTCACGTTGTAAACAAATGATTTTGGTTGTTATTTACCGATAGGTGGCCTTGTGGTAGAGCGTTAGCTTCCAATGTGGGAGGTCTTGGGTTCAAACCCCGGCCGAGTCATGCCAGAGACTATAACTTAACGCTCAGCATGAGAATAGGATTGATATCTTATGCGGTTGTCTAGTTGAGCTATTGCTGTGCCTGCACGACTTTCGTTGCTCAAATGGAAGCTTTAAATGCGCTAGGACCCTCATCGATAACAGTATCAATAGGAACTGAAGAGGCTATCCTGGGAGGATAAAAATCTGCTGTTATCAGCAATTTTGTTATGACGTAGTCACTTTCCTGAGACCAAGTCTTTCGCCGCTGACCATTCGGAGTCGATTAAATTTACTTATGCGAATTGTTAGCCAAATGGTTCCGATATTATTGCTTTTTACAGGTGAGTAAAGTAACGCTTAAAAAAACCTTTTAAGGGAGGCCATACAAGTGTTGTATATAAAAATAAACTGCCTATTGGTAAAACGTAAATAAGTAAATAAGAAATAATAATAATAATAATTTGTCCATGGTTAGTTGTGGCAAAATACAGTTTTTTAGAATAACTTTATAATAACGATGAGGCTGAGAATGGTTGAAAAAAATAAGAGAATAAGACCAATGGAAAGGCTGAAATTTTACTGATAATTCTTTTTTTTCTTCCTGAAAACACGCACACAAAAACATGGAGAAATGCACCTTTCAAGACATAACTTTTTCCTGGATCAATCATTGCGATTTTTTTTTTAAACTTACGCTTGTGTTTGATTTGAAGATGTTTGTCATGTGCTGTAGAATAAATAAAAAAATGCACAAAAAAGAAGAAAGTTGGAACTATTTCAAGCTGAACGTGTGAAAAAAATAAAACCTTATTTTCTAGTTTTTATATAAAACGTATTTTTAATTGCTTCTCTAGAACTTTAAAAAACGTGTGTTTTGTCTGCAAACCGGAGGCTGTTAACATCAAATGGACACAAACTAAAACTCGTTTCAGCATTTCTACATTCTGTATTTTAGCTCGTCATCCACAGGACATTATGATTTGTTATTTAAAACCCATCGTGATGGCTTGATCTTCTGGCACGGTAAATTGAGAGAAGCAAAGAGCGATTATCTAGTTGCTGGTATTGTGGTTGGAAACGTACATTTAAGGTAACGCATTCGTGTTTACGTCACTCGGTTACCGTAAATAAAACCCTATTACTGTATTCTTTACTTGTTCTTTCTTCCAGTTTTTTTTATATTTAACCACATATTCTTTAGTGTATCGATGGATGGTCAAAAATCATCAGCTGTGATTGGCCAATCAGCGTTTAGTGATAATCGATTTCATCGGCTACGAATTAACAGGTGTGTATGTTCCGCATGATTGACTTCGTGTAGTAAAGTCATAGTTAGTGAAACCACGCAACTATGAAAATAAATAAATTTTTAACAAAATTTTGGGCGTCCGTCAATTTTCTTTCTCCTAACGCGGCATTTTCAACAGTCTTTAAACTCTAATTTTAGGGACATTTTTCTATCTTTCTAGGGTTAAAAATATTTTTCAATTTATTGTCAATGGTCACACACCAAAAATCGTGATGGTTAACACTGCTAAAAGTAGCTTCAATAATGACGGGTATTTTTATCTAGGTAAGAATGACCAATGTTTTTTCACGATTTTTTAATAATTATATGTGTGATGTTGTGTATATTTTTATGTCGTGTGTCTTATATATATTCTCTGATATTTATATATATCGGTTTCCAATAATTTGTATTTTCTTTTATAGGTGGCCTACCTGGTGCAGTCAAAGAACTCAGTATGGGTAAATATAACACAGGATTTGAAGGTTGTATTGCTAATGTGACGGTAACCGGTAATAAAGGTTATGTCAATTTTGGTTCGACAAACAACGCGAGAGGTCTGGGTATTAAACCTTGTCTTTGACCCAGAGTTAGGAGTTCGTTACCTTTGATGTAGTTTTTTTTTAATGTTGATAGGCCAGACAGCACTTTGATGTCGGTGAATATTCTCCGGTATTATAGCACTGATAATCTATTTGTTAAAATTTCTTTTTTATTTTGTATAAAATTTCTTTTTTATTTTGTAGAGGATTTCGTTTTTATAAGATTTCATTTTTTATTTATTTGTTTGTGTGTTTTGTTAAATAGACGAATTCGTAGTTTCCGCAGCCATTATGGTTTCTTTTGTTTACGTGTGTGGGTAAAGCACAAGCAAGTAGGACATTAATTTCGGCAGGCCATGGCGCAAACTGCAAAAAAATTTAGTGTTTAACGTCTAAATAGCTCTCGGAAGAGATTTTTTTCCGCCGAAAAACATTAGCAGTAAATTCGCATCCAGTGGAATCTGTTCTGCTTGGCAAGATAAATCTATAGTATCTGCTGAATCTCAGGAATCTATATTGTAGTTTTTACTTGTTTGATATTTTTAGCTTGTATAAAAAGTGGAATTTATGTTTTAGTGTTGATAACTTTATTATATGTAAACTTAACGATATTGATTTTTTTTCAAAACACTTTTAACCCGCGTATGTTGAACTATTAAAATTTTTTTTATAACGTAATATATTTTTAGTGACTTTATGAATTTTAAATTCTAATATATTAAATTGTGTCATATAAATGTTTATTATTATTATTATTATTATTATTATTTGGATAATTAATTTTTTTTTCCAATTTTAGTATAATCTATTTAAACCTCTCATCTGGAGTGTGATATTTACCCTTCTCCTCCTTTGTGCTGCTTCAGACACGCATGTTTAACAAAACCATTTGAACGTCAACAAATGGAACCCCACATCATGTGAGCGTTATTTTCGATTTTGAGATCAACAACTTCGTTTATTATTTTTTGTTTATTTTTTTTTACTAGTGTATATAATTTTTTTTGTTTTTCTTAGTTTATATATACGTGGTACATGCAAAAAAAGCTTAAAACCAAATTCTTTGTTTTTATTTTCTGTTTTTTGTTCCGTTCTCAGATTTCTTATTGGTCGGATTTTAGTCTGAATTGATACTTAATGATCCTTTAGAAATATAGTTTACATAACTCCCGGTGAATTTCATTTAGAGGGTTAGGCAAAAAAACTAAGCTAAATCCCTGAATACACAAATTGAATGTCTGGCTTGAAATCAGCTGTAATTAAAACTAACTAGTCAATAAAGCCCGTGGAAAAATCCACTTAGGCAAAAGGACAATGAAAAATAGGTTGTTTTAGATCTTTTGCTGACGTCAGCAGTGCATATACAAAAAGAACATTGGCGAAATTTAGTTATTCGTTGCCTGTAATGTGTAGAGGTTGAAACGCTGATCAAAATAATGTATAGGATCATATGTTTTCGACTAACGCCTAAGAAGGTATAAGAGTTTAAAGACCCGTCAAAAACACAAAAATTTATTTGAAATTTTGATACCTGTTGCGTTCATCGTATAGATGTTGAAACGCTGATCAAGAAAATGTATAAGATCATGTACCTTTGACAAACGATTGCAGAGATATCAGGGTTTAAAGGTTTTTGGATGACGTCATCAACCCGTCCATTCCGAAAACGGATTCGCCGACCCAGGTTTGGGAAACTTACCCAATTTTTTTTTATACTAGATAAAATAAATTTCAAAGAGAACCACATCATTTCAATAAAAAAACCACATATAGAACAGGAGACATTAAGCGTGGAAAGATAACACTAAACATTTAAAAGTTGACACTACAGTTCTAGAAATAATCAGGATTGAGTTATCGGAGAGCATCTGCTTCTTTTTGCACTAGTTCGATATCAAGCATCTCGATAAATCACCTCTTTTTGTGCGAGCGTGATACACGGATGGACAGAATCATCGATCTCAGCAATTAACTCTTGTTCTTACATAACTAACAGTTGCACTAAATTCGTTGTTCTTCTTTAGCGATATATGCTCTGCTAACTTAGCGTAAAATCTACGACACTCCCGTCCCATTCCTCCAGTGGCGCTAAAAACGAGTGGTGTGAACGAACCATTTTCAGTTTGTATGATTCTATCATTATATGCTCTTTTCTTCGACTTACCCAAATTGGTCCCAGGTGGCCCCTAGCTACCCCCTCGTTTCCAAGTTATTTGGACTCAAAGTTTTAAGTGCATTGTAATGGCTTCATTAATTTAAAGTTTCTTGCCTAATCTTCCTCAAGTATCATCTAGGGATAGAATAAATAACAATAGTGTAGTAGCATAATGGCATATCTTTAGTTTTTGATTGCTAATGGCATATCTTTCGTTTTTTATTGCTAATGGCATATCTTTCGTTTTTGATTGCTAATGGCGTATCTTTCGTTTTTGATTGCTAATGGCATATCTTTAGTTTTTGATTGCTAATGGCATATCTTTAGTTTTTGATTGCTAATGGCATATCTTTAGTTTTTGATTGCTAATGGCATATCTTTAGTTTTTGATTGCTAATGGCATATCTTTCGTTTTTGATTGCTGAAAGTTACTCGTGATTTAATTGATACAACAAATCGTTACAATAATATACTCAGGCGTGATCCTAGCGAAGGCTTCACCCTTTTACTAGCGGGTTGGCCTTGTGCCCTGGATGAAAACCTGTCTCTCCCCTGATCCAAAATAGGAGGACTGATACAGTATTCTGACAGGACGAAAACCGTGAACACATGAACACATCCACTTTGTCTGTTACAGACAGACAGACACACTCTCTGTATTATTATAAGAGAACATGGGCATACGCTGAGATCAGTTGGTCTTTTAAAGAAGATTCTTCTATTAAATCGGTGTATGACCCTGTGCAGCTCTTGAGTCAACGTTTTAAAAACAATGTACCTAACTCGCCCGTCTCTAAAAACCATACTAAGAATGGTTGTTTTTTCAAACATTCTTTTATCATTATACGATGGTACTTCATGTATGTTGCCATGGATACCTGTTTTAGGGCAAAACTTTTCGCTGGCATGAGAGTCATAAGAACAGGTGTGATTTCAAACATAATAGTGAGGATTTTCGTTTCTATTAGTCACGCCTGTGTTTTTAGTAGTTCGATGTTTTTGCATCTGGTATGTAATTTGAGAAACGAAAATCAGGAAAAAAATTAGTACTTATTCAGCAAAGTCACTTAAAACCAAAATTCTAAGCAAAGAATCGGAATCACTTAAATTATTGGCCACACTTGCTGCTTTAATTGCTTCAACAAATTTAATGTATATCATGTTAAGTTTTTGTAGAAACCATGTGTTTATGTTTTGTACATTGTTCGTTCTTGCCTCATGTGTTGTCCCAGTGGAGTTTTGTGCACAAGCTTGTATATGATTAGGGAATATTATGAAATACCTTTTTTAACTTTTTATGTTTTGTTATTCATTTAAAGTCAAGCTATCTTATCAAAATCGCTTCTACTCGAATTTAGCGTTTTGTTGTGGCAGGCTCGCTGGTAAGATTTATACATTCAATTTACTCTTAGTATGTGATACATAGATTGGATATGATGCCAATCTGTTGCATTTAGTTTGAACACAAAAAGTATCGTGATGGGAACTCCCAAGCATAACAATATTAATGCCCATAATGTGACGGAAGAATTTAAAACATGGTCGGTTGAATGTTGAAATATCCTTGTTAAACATTTTTACATGGATTTACAAATGCCATAATATTTAATTAAGATATCATGTATCCATTTGAAAAAAAAAAAAGGTTATCTTAGATGGTGCAAATACGGTGCATTGTTTTATGTTTGGAATTTTAGGACTTTCAAAGCGATTAAAACAGGGGGGATGCCGCCAATTTAGCACTCCTAGTCCCTCTGCACGTGTCTCGAGCATTCAGTTTGCCAGCTGAATTTATTTTTCAAAGCATACTGTAACGACCTCTGTAGCTACTTGTGACTTCATTTGACTTAGTATTCATGTTAATAGAATCACGAAAATTCCAAGTATGAATGAAAACGCGCTAAATACAGGCAAAGTAGTTTAAAAGCTTTTCAAAAATGATACTGGTTGTCAGGGGTGTTGCTATATAGTCAATCTTACAGCTGATGTAGGGATATTCACTTTCGGCAAAAATACGTTTTTTTTCGTTGCATTTTATGTTTCTAATTTTTTAAATTTGGGATTTTCAGAGTGGGTTTCCCGCTTAAATATGTGGGGTTTTTATTGGCATTTCGTGAAGACATTTAAGCAGCTTTGTTGTTTGTTCTTATAGCAAATTTCATTAATATAAACTTGTGAATATATTTTTCAATTTTATCTTTGCTGAATTATTTTCCTTGAGAGCAAGATTTTCTTTAGGGAACGACATTTGAAAAGGCGCGATTTTAGTCGATGCCGATTTTTTATGTTTTGCATTTTTTGCATTTTTACGATATTGCTGAATTTGATAGCAATTATATTTGATTTTCACCCCCTCGTTCCCAGGGATTTTTTGCTTTTTCGATATGAGAGAAGACAGCAAAAATAAGAACAAAAACCCCTAAAAATTAGGGTACGATTTTCATGGAAATAAAAATAATATGGAAATTGCAAACAAAATGCGATTTTGATTTTATGATATGTGAACTACCAACACTGACGTCACGTGGTACCACTGTTGAATTTTATTTTTCAAGTTTTAGAAATAATGTTCTAAAAATTACACTGCTTTTAAAAACCTAAGGTATATGGGCCATGTTGGTGCACATCATATTGTGCAAAAGAAAAAGCCATGCAACCTCGTCCGCAGGGTCTTGTGGGCCCTCCGTTATTACGACTTCATTAACAAGGCAAAATGGCCTGGGAACGAAGTTAAGAGCCTTGTATTTAAGTAAGAGATGATAGCCGCAGATGGTGTCTGTTTTAAAGGTAGAATACCCTGGAAACGGTGTTGTAATAGCTAGTCTATTGACTCTGCTGCGTACCTTTCCAAGCACTTAAACCGTTCGGTTGGGTATCTTATACCTTACACTTTCCACTCATGATAATGCTTGGAAGTGTAAGGGTTGAAAACGCCTTCCCTCATCTCATCCCATCTCATCCCCCTCATCTCATCTTTGATCGCCACAAGAATTTCTTGAGTCTTTACAGATTTTAACATGTATGTAGATTTTATATTTTATATTATTTTTATTTTAACCAGGCAGAAGAAGCATTTGTATTTTGATGGATGCCAAATATGTTTAATAATGATAAAAAATAAGAAATAAGAATAAGAAAAAGAATAATTAAAGGTTAAAAACACAATCTTTCCATAAACAACCAAACAAGGGAGATTTAATATTCTGCAACCAACAATAAAATATATGGATTTATATAATATATGTTTTTATCAGTCCTAAATAGTGCTATGTTCCCGACACGCTGTTTCTTCTGCTTCGTATTCTGTTCTGCAGATGGTTTGCTTACAATCGTCATATTTTTGTTTGACAACATACATACAGTTCTCGTACCCCTGTTCGTTGATTCTGACCTCTCTTTTGTGGTGGTCGATCGGAGCTGGCTGGATGACTGCCAGTATGCTGAGAAGCATGAAACAAAACAAAATTGTTCCCTTCATTTTGCGCTAAAATAAAGAGATCAAATAAATTAATTTTTTCTGTGTTCAGAGTTGTCCAGTAGTAGCGAATGAATTGTTGGGAAGTGGAGTGACGATGAAAGCAACCAAGCAAACGTTTAACTTGTAAAAGTTTCTTAAATTCTAAGGTTATGTTAAAGTTTCTTAACAATTTTTTTTTTAATTTTGACAGCGTCAATATTCAATCAAAAACATGATTTTCACACAACAAAGAGACTTTCATAAAAATATATACTAAACACAACGCCCGTTCGCTGTTTATTCATCATTATCTAAATAGATGTCTGTTCCGTTGAAATCGTCAATTCTTAAGTAGTCCGATTTGTCAGGATAACCTAACCGGTATTCGTCCAATTAATGGTAGTCATGTGGAAAAAGTGTTTTAAAAGGCAGTTTCTTATAAAGTGGGTTTTTTATATAAAAAAAATGTGTATTTTAATTTTGTGTCATTAGTTATTAGTGCCTGCTCGTAATAACAACTGATAATTTTTAAGTTCGTTACATTTTTAATAAGAATGTGCATGGGAAATATAGTTGGGGTAGATTTCAAACTTCAACCCGGTAAACACAAAAACGTCATAAAGAAGTCTGTTCTTGTCTCTAGCTCGTTCGGACGTCTTTTGACCAGAAAAAGACGTCTCAAAGACGTCTTTATCTGATCCCTGGCAGTTCAGTCAGATCTCGTTCGAAAGAAACGTCTTAAAGACATCTTTTTTGGTAGATAACGAGGACGTGTTTGAGACGTCTTTAAAATACGTCTTTGCCCCTTCTTTTAAAGACGTCTTTTGGCGTTACGCTTTCAGACGAGTAGAAGACGTTTCTACTGGTCTCTCAAAGACGTCTTTGTGTTAACTGGGCAATGATGCTCAATTCATTTTTTCCAGACTCAACTGTCATTTAGTCGTTAATTCTACTTGGAAAGATTAAATTGATGTGTTTGCTTGTTTAGATGGCTGGTGTTCCAAACAAAAACAAAACTTTAGATGTGATTACATTTTCGTATACAACTTGCACAACTTTTAAAACGGGAGTCCCATGTTGTATATCAAAAACTGTGTAACGGGTGTGAAAGAATTCGAAATTTGAAACTTACATAGGGATTTACTATCATGAAGTTTTCTTTCTATTGTAAAACAAAAACAATGACAAATAGCTAGCAACGGGTGTATTCTTAAGTATTTATGCAACAACAACGACGATGATTTTGGCGCGTGTTAATATTCGTGCAAACTTCTTTACTAATATAACAGTATTAATTTTCGCGTTTCTTTTAGATTTTAGTACGAATGCGAAAAAATTACGAAGCGCGAAAATTTTTAAACAAATAAAATATTTTTTTTAATTTTATTATTTATTAGTTTGCCTCTATTATTCAGGTAACAGAACCAGACGATATTATTTGGAAAACTCTTGATCGAGGATGATATTTACAAATCCGTACATTGTACGCTGACAACAACCTCGTTCCCAGGGTAATTTTTCGCTTTCTACAAAACACGTGTAATGAAGAACTAATATTTGTTGTGAACCAACACTGAATATTTAAAACTAAGATTTAAAAAAAAAAAAAAAAGCATTTAGCTTACCTCAGTAATATCACCTTCCTTCACTCCCAAAAATGGAAAAAGTTCAATTCAATCTTTTGGAAAGGTACTGATATATATATAGAGATTGTCAAAGTTACTATGCGACGTTGAAAAGAGTACAAAAATTCAACAATTTCTTCGAGTTGTGATTTAAAGAGGTGTTAAAGATCTCAAATAGATTTAAATTTTTAAAACGGTAATGTAAAAAATATAATTTAGTTCTGAGGTACAAAACACGGCTTGAAATAAATCCAGTAAAAAACCCCTGCTAAAATTAAGGTTCTTAGTAAAGAAAAAAAAATCCCTTGAACATTGAAGTGGATAGCACCTTAACCTCGTCCCCAGGGCATCTGTATCTTTTCTGACATCGGACGGTGATACGATCATCGTCTCGTCGTCCCGGTTATAGAAAAGAGACAACAGGTGCTGGGATCGAGGTCGGATAGCATCTATGTTAACTTGGCTACTAAATGCTGCCCCCCAAGAAAGTGAGTGCTTGCCACCCATTAGCATAATGAAATATAGGAAAAAAAGATGGCTGACTTATAATTACATGCTTTGCTTCATTTTAATTCCATGTTCGTTGAAAACGAACTTTTCTCATTTTTTTCTCATCGAAAGTTACACGAAAACCAATTCACGTTTCTTAAGAAGTAATTTTTTTGTATTTTAACAAAAGCCTCATATTATTTTTAAGACTTTCTTGGAAATAAAGCATAAACAACCACGTTAGCTTCTCATTCTTGGTTTATTTTTTCTAGAGTACCTACCCTTAATTCGTCCTAAATTTTCAACCAATGAAAGTCGTATGCTCTTATACGTGTGTTTTTCTTCTTTTTTGCATAAATAAAAAAATAAAGAAAACACGCATAGAAAAAAAAAGTTCTGACAAAATAATTATTCTTTAGCAACTTCGCGTCCTGTACGCAGTAAGTATCCTCGTCCCCAGGGTTTGTTGCCTGATGTCAAAGCCGCTAGCGCTTACTTGACAGCCGCCGGCCTCGATGTCAAAAAGACAAGAACCCCTGTGGACGAGGTTGCGCGGCAACATCAAGACTATTGAATCAAAGCCCTACGAGTTGGCTTCTCTGCATTGGTCACAATTCTAAGAAAAAGAAGTTTGCCAGTACGAAAATATCACTATATTATTATTATTACAATTATTTACCCAAGATAGCCTCTTCAGTTCCTATTGGTACTGCAATCAACGAGGGTCCTGCGAAGGGGGTCCTATTGCATTTAAAGCTCCTATTTAAGCTACGAAGGTCGTGTAAGCACAGCAATTGCGCAACTAGACAACCGTTTAATATAGCAATCTCGTGTAAACGCTAAGTAGAAAGAAAATATTCGCATTTTATGTGTCTCTGGCATGACACGTCCAGGGTTTCAACCTATGACCTTCCGCACTGGAAGGGATCGCTTCACCATGAGGCTAACAAGGAGTTATAAGAAAACGCAACCCATCCTTCAATGAACAATATTTTTGTTCGGTGTAGTTTTAAACATAAGTACATTGTTTTAGATGGGAGATGGCTTTTTAAGTCCAGTCTCTGTGTTGCTTAAATTTTGTTTGTGGTTCCAGGTTATGGTGTAAAATATACACCATGTAAGGAGCTCATCAAAATAACATAGGAGAGAAAAAAGAGTTCAAACATTGGGTATTCTACTTAACGGTTGCTTTAAAAATACAGAAAAGCCGAGTAGAGTGGTTCCATTACACTAACATGCCCGGTAAACAAAAAGTAAACAGATCCATAATTTCACTCGCTCTCAGGGCTTCTTTTTTCCACTTAGATGTGGTTGGTGGAAAGTAATTTCGGATTGAAGTTGATAAAATAGAATTTTTTTCCGTATTGCTTGATCTACCCAACCATGTTTCAGCACTTCTGCTTTTTGTTAAGCAACATTTAACTTTGTTTCTCGTCCTGTCTTACGTTGAGCTTTCGACAAGTTCATAAATAAAGTCCCGGTTTTTAAGGGATGGGAGTCATTACTTAAAACGTCGAGTGGCACTTAAGGGTGGTAGGGTATTACCTACTTCATTTGGACGCCAAGGAAAAAATTTCACTATCTTAAACAATTGTAAAAGATCAATTTTAAGTGGAATTAAGTATCACTTTTATTGCTGTTTTTAAGGTAGTAAAAAAGTCTTGTCATTGTTCGCTTAAATTTTGTTAAATCTGAATGCCATTTTCAAATATCTCAGGAACCAAATGTGATTACTAAAAAAGTTTTTTTTCCTGAAACAGATATTTGATATAGATCTTGCCCTTACGAGAGAATGTGATCTTTTTGGTGTAATCGCCTGGCGGATAACAGGGAAACACTGCCGATTTTCGTAACCCGATGTTTGTGTAACACCGTAATGAAAAGGTTAACGTTTAGAGAAGATAAAATAGCAGCTCAGCAGCGGACCAATAAAGGTTATAATCTGATGCTCGTGTAATTATCAAACTAAAAAAAATTATAGTACATAAGAGTTTGACCACGATTTTTGTTCTTGCAATGACATTTCATGTTTAGAACCTTACATCTAGAGGATATGGTGCAGTAGTAGCGCATTCGGCTTGCAATTATAAAGTTTCAGGTTCGAGTCCACACTCCAGCACATTTTCAAAGTGCTGTTGTCAGCCCATTTGGTGTCATTTACTGACCGCGAACCGGCTTGTTTGCCAGGCAAGCAAGTCGGAGCAATGCTTTACGAATCACTAGCAGAAATGTAACATAGTTACAGTCGGAGGGGAGGAATAGCTAACCGTTAGGATGAATCCCTAAGGGCGTTAAAACTTCCCGTTACTCACTTATCTACTTCCATATAACAGTTGAAAAAGGAGAACAAAAGATTTCAATTTTTATTTTTTGACATATTTAAACCGCCTCTATAATTCTACAATAAAATTATATTTTCTTCATTAAATTCACCCGTTATACAAAGTTACCAAAATAAACAAATTTAACATCGACGTTCGGCTTTTTCTCTTTTAGCATTACACACGTCTAGCTCTCTTTTGAAATCTGTTTGGATGGCGTTTTCGCAACTCTTGATTTCTTTCCTCACCTTCTCCATGCAGATTTGATAGGAGCGATCGTAGATGCGACTGCTATAGGAGGCGGGGATGGCATCAGTCGTAGTGATCACCAATGTCATTAAAACAATGCCGAAAATGATCAGGGATTTCATCTTGAATGTTTTCTGTAAAATGACAACACATTATTATAGTTTGGATGACGCACTTGATTTTACTCACACCTGATCGACCTTGCTTAGACTTTTTCTCCCCTGTTATATTTTTTTCCAAGGCTGGCAAACTAGACTCAAACATCTAATGTTTATTGCACGGATTATCATTTTATGTTTTCAATACAGCGACCGTAGTATTTTTATTTCAAAAAACTTTAAAAAAGAATTCTAAGAGTATTTTTGTTTTTATTAGGAATACTAAAAGACATTCTCCAGTTCAAAAAACTCCTTCCCAATTATACATACACTTCTATCATAACAAAAATATGGCTGGTTGTAAAAGAACTTACAAGGAAATCTTTATATCAGTTGTTTCTTCCAGTTTATCAACAGTACAACCAAGTCATCCAATAAAGAAGAAAAAAGATTTATGAGCAAAGAAAAAAAAGTTTTAAAAACAAAAACAGTAGTGGCAGCTTAGCAACGAATATAAAAGTGGCGAAATATTTTTAATGTGAAATCATACTTGCTCGTCCACTTCCTAGTTACTTAGTAACTAAAATACAAGAAGTGTAACAGTCTTGAACACTTGCACAATTGGTAAGAACTAGCCTTCAGGCGAAAATAGAAGAAATAAAACAATGGGGTTACACCTTTAAACAATGTATTGTAAATTCATAATTCCTTTTTCACTTTTTTACACATTTTTATTATTTCTGTACTTTTTAATATTTCAAAAACCTGGCAAGAGATTTATCTTAAAAGCTAATTAAATTTTTTTTAATCCAACAAGGTTTCTTTATTATCTAAGAAGTAAAAAATAAAAAATGGTCTTGTTGGATAACAACCTCATCCCTAGGGCTTGTTAGGTTTTTGTATTGAGACAGAACCTTGAGGACAAGCCCTGGGGGGACAAGGTTGGTTAGGAAAACTTGCAACATTGTGAAAAAAAATACTGGCTTTTTCAATCGCGTTTAACTTTTTTTTCCGTACAAAGTAAGGTAAACTCATGCTCCGTGGAAAATTGTTTTTTCAACCTTAAATTATGCTTATCCTATGATAAAGTTTGAGAAATTTCAGCTTAGATTTGATTTTGCTTCAACTTTTGCTTCAGCCTTATTTCGCGTAAGGCACATATCAAAAAGTGAAATTGCTTGGAACGCAACTACAATCCCTCTCAAATGTGTTCAATGTTGGAGCTGCTTGCAATAGAAAAGATAGTAGAACATTTAAACAATTGTTTTCCAGGTATATCAATAATGTTTGAAGGCGATATTCCTTTGGTTCTAGTATTTTGTAGCTTCTTATAAATTAAAAAGATTGTCACTTCATCTTTTACTTTTCCAGACCCATACACGGAGGAACTTATAATAATATAAAACACGCTATAGAATAAAAATATTTTGTTCTTTACGAAGCTTTTCGTTACATAGTAACATCTTCAGGTATATACAAAAATTAAAATTATCCACTTTATATACATCATTAAAATACCATAATTATCGACATAAAAACGCATGCGAGAATAAAATTTACCTAAGAGATAGAAAAACTAAAAAAACAATAATGAACCTATAGCTAAGTGTTTCACGTCACACCATACCTTAATAAATTCAAACTTTTAATATCTTTTTGGTCGTTAAGGGATGGACACGATCAAAAAACGCTTCTAAGATCTTTCGTTTTCTATTATCTGTGGGGGCTCTGCTTAAAATTCTCCAATCAAACACATGATTAGTGTTCAAAACCAAATGCTTTGATGGTTCTGATCTTTCGTTATAACTAAAGTGTTCTTTCCAACGGAGTAAGGCGTTGCGCTTTGTCTCCCCAATGTAAGTCGCATCACATGAACATACGCCTTTGTATATAACATTGCTTGGATGAGTAACACGATCTTTAATGCGGAATAACGATCGTAGCTTGGTGGTTTTCCAAAAAAACATCAACTTAAAAGTTGGAAAAAATCTGGAGATTTGTTACCACATTTTTAACTGTTTTTACATTTTCCTGCAAAATGGTAACTTGAACATCACCTTAGGTTTCTCCTCATCAAATAACCAAGAAAGTATAATTTGCTCTTCTTTAACTGTCCTGAAATCATTGATTTGTGCATGAATGAAACTGTTAGGATAACCTGCCTTTATATACTTTAATTTTCTCAACTTCAATGTCAAATTAATTCCAATTGTAAAAGATCTGTTCAGATCTCCTTTAATAAAACTTCTTTTATATTGCAATGGTACTTTTGACGACCAATGAAACGGTAATTTTCTTTCTTTACTAACGACACTAAACGACGAAGAACTATTTTCTAGTCGATTGATTTCTGTATCAAGAAAGCGTTTAGGATTAACTTCAACAGTAAGTTCAATATTAGGGTGAAAATTGTTAAGAGCATGAAATAATTCGCCATGGACATCTTTTTTCCGTCTTGTATAAGTTTCGTCTATCGTCTAGAAGGAGTTCATGAAGCAACCAGTGAGCACGACTAAAAGAGGACCACCCATCGAAACCCCATCGGTTTATTTAAGTAACTTTGTTTCGTCATTTGCAGTGAATATACATTATGCGGTCAATTTGTACAATAGTTATCGGAAGATGGCTCTGGGGCATATAGGTGTAAATTTATGATTGTCGTTAATTTAGGAACAAGTATAATCTATGGTATCGGAAACAGGAACACTTGTACAAAGCGATTCAACATCGTAATTTACTTTAACTATTTTAATCCATGTATCAACAAAAATCAGATCTCGTTGAAACAAGAGAAGGACAAAGATAATATTACAAAAAACTTACGGCGCAGCCTTGTTCAATGTTAACTACTGAATCAAATAATCTCAAAGTGATTCAAAAGGGATATTTTACTGGACCGAGAGAAAAGGATCAGAGTTTACTTGCGATTTGAACTTTGCGTATGAAAACATCGTAAATTGGCGTCAAAACCTGTTTCTCCTCCCTTCTGGCAAGTCAGAAAATGAAATTCATCTATAAAATCACGCGACTTATTATCAACCGGATTGACGACACAGCTTTGAGACCATCGCTTTCAGAGCAACCATGGTGTTGCCTGCACTCCTGTTGCAGAAGTCATCTCGTACCTCAAAAGACAGAGATCACGTCGCAGCTCTTTCCCGACAGTTTGAACTATGAGACATCGAAAACGTCCGTGAATTGCTACATATGAGGGTTGTACAATACAAAACCAGGTTAAATCTCTTACCAAGAATAGATCGACAAAAGAAATATCAAAATAATTTTTAGAAAAGATGTCAAAATGAAACATCAATGGTGCCATTAAGCTCCTGAGCCGGAACATGCAGAATGGTATACTTCCACTCAGCGATGAAACCATAAAGTTTCTAAGGCACGACCACCCGTTCGAAAAGGATCTTTCTCCCTCCTGCTGACAGACACACCAATCCAGATACATCCAATACGATTCGAAGAGATTGATTCCAAACGAATAAGACATTCCGCGTTAAAAACTTACGGCGGTGCCTGCCTCTCTGGTCTAGGCGATGATGGATGGCGTCGAATTCTAACTTTAAACTGCTTTTATACAGACTCTTCTGATTTATGCTCTGTTCTGGCAAACCTAACAAGAACGTTATGTATCGATATCTAGCAAGACGATTCACTGAAGTACTTACTCGCCTAATTCTATTACATAAAAACCCTGGGCTACGTTCAATCGGTATTGGAGAAACACTCGCGTAGAATACTCGGAAAAACCGTCGCAAAGGTTGTGAAACAGGAAGTTATTGACTCGGTTGGCTCGTTGCAAGTTTGTGCTGGTCAAGATACAAGTTGCGAATGGGCGGAATTCAATATCATCAGATTGTGGAAATACTTAAATGAACAATATGATCTGTTGAAGAATTGAACTTGAACAATAAAAGTGTACAATTTTGTGATAAGAAAACAACCAAACGTTATCACTTTTTCTTACCCTAACAGTTACGGAAAAAAGTCCACAAGAAAAAACACAATTTCGGTCATCCATTGTGACACTTGTGCCGGGGGTTGTTTTGGTGTGTTCTATATTTACATGTGTTGATTAGAAAAGAAATAAGCAAATAAATGAATGAACGAATAATTTGATTCAATGGAGATAGGAATTCGTTAGTTGCTAGATTTGTGTTAGAGGGAGAGTGCAGATGGTTTCAGCTTCAAGAATCGGCGACCGACGGAGAAACCAGGTATAACAAAGATCTCATTAGAGCAAAGGCCACCTTCCTCTCACTCATTTTGTTTGTAACAGATAATATGTTCATCCAGTGACTCGCCTTAGTGGTTTGTAACAAGGTGTAGCTCTTACCATTCTCCCCCATTGCGAGTGCAACACAATTGAGTGAGGAAGAGCAGTGTCTATACAGTACTAAAATCCTTGGGTTAATACAGAAATGGTGTATTTCTTCTACTTGCCAGCGATCCGGGTTGACGACTCTTATATCAAATGACTTCACTGTCAGTGGCAAAGGTTGCTCACCACGTGCATTGCATACTTTGGACAAAAGTTTCGGACCGTCAGATCTCGTATTGGTGGTTGTGTCGGAGTGCAACAAACACTTTTTTGCACGGCAGTAAATGTCTAGATTATAATTGAGAAACACAAGACACCCCATTTGTTGGGAACGGCAAAACTGGTGCTCATACATCACTCTTGATGAGGTCCAAAAGGATCTGTTTATTTTACAATTTGGATTCTCTCGTCCTTTATTTGGAAAGTGCCGTTACCTAAAGAGAAGGCTCCACGTTCACGCTGATGTTTTTCTTCGGGTAACGAATCTCTGATAACTATTCATGTTGTTCTTAGATGACGTTCCACTTTTGTCGGTTTGAATTTGACTTGACCACAATAATGCTCCATGCGGCTCGGTGGGCGGACGGACATTATGTTCGTCAGTGTCGAGCTGCTCGGTTAAGATTTTCGAGTTCGAGATTGTTCGGTCTGACCTACCGTCACTGATATGGGATGCCCACACGATATGCCGGTGAAGAGAGAAGTAGTTTCCGGTTTCTACCTTTTATGTGGGGTAAATGCGCCGTTTCAGCAGGAATAGAATATGGTTGGTATAGCATTTATCCAACCGCCGCAATTCATTTGCTTAATGTGAGGGTATAGCCCCGATTGCCATAAGGTGAGAAGCTTATGCTTGTAACCGTGAAGGTGAAACAAGTATAAAGCATGCATATTTGGGATAGACGGATCCAAGCGTCGATTTGTATTTATTAACTCTTGCACTAGTTCTGAGCCCGATAGCACATTAGGATGGTTTTTTGCCTCGGGATCCGTTAATGATGGATTGCCCGTCCCTTGAAAGATTGTTTTGTCTCTTTCTAATACTTGACGATAAATCCAGTGGTTGTTTGTGATAGCCATATTCTGACCCATTTTTGATGGTGTCCCACTTCTTTATGAAGCTCCTGATCTGTACCTCCTCCGCGAATGCCGCTCGCCGTAAACGTGCAGCTTTGGCGCTGCGTTCACTGCTCTTGAAGAGTTCTTTATAGTACTGTCAGGATCAGAGCTGAGACATTGATGGCAACGTGCTGTGAACATGCAGATTTTATAGCTCGCTTCCTCCGACGAATTATAACGGAAGGAAAGTTGGCAAGACAATTGATGCGTGAAGGTTGCGAATTCGATTAGCGAATAAGTTTGGATGTTATGTCTGGAACGAAACGCCTTTTGTTTATGGGATTGAGGGTTAGACGCATCATCTAGCCATGACGGGCCTCGTTTCTTTGTATTACAAAAATGCGCCT
>JASGCC010002295.1:0-29342 GCA_030067915.1 Hydractinia echinata
TTAGCGCGCGCTGAAGAAATAGAGACAGTTTCAAAAACTACATTTCATTGACTTTCTAACGGTATCAGTCCGTTTGAGTTACAACGGTTGCGTCACATATTCGTACCAACATGTATTTAGCGATATTTTTCACAAATTACTAGGTTGCATCGCTTTTAACAGTGAAACGATTGACTGTGGGACTTAATTGAACTGATTTTAGACTTTGACCTTATAAATGTGATAAATGAGCCAATTGGACTCCAAGAAATAACATTCTTCTTAATTTGACATGATTGCTGGAACTCAGCGATTACACTGGGCGCTGTGGTAGCGCTTTATTTAAAAATATAGAAAATAAGTCATTTTTTACTGTGGGACCAATCCTAGCCGTTAGCGCGCGCTGAAGAAATAGAGACAGTTTCAAAAATACATTTCATTGACTTCTAACGGTATCAGTCCGTTTGAGTTACAACGGTTGCGTCACATATTCGTACCAACATGTATTTAGCGATATTTTCTGATATTACTAGGTTGCATCGCTTTTAACAGTGAAACGATTGACTGTGGGACTTAATTGAACTGATTTTGGACTTGACCTTATAAATGTGATAAATGAGCCAATTGGACTCCAAGAAATAACATTCTTCTTAATTGACATGATTGCTGGAACTCAGCGATTACACTTGGCGCTGTGGTAGCGCTTTATTTAAACATTTATATCTATAAGTCATTTTTTATTGTGGGACCAATCCTAGCCGTTAGCGCGCACTGAAGAAATAGAGACAGTTTCAAAAACTACATTTCATTGACTTTCTAACGGTATCAGTCCGTTTGAGTTACAACGGTTGCGTCACATATTCGTACCAACATTTATTAGCGATATTTTCATATTACTAGGTTGCATCGCTTTTAACAGTGAAACGATTGACTGTGGGACTTAATTGAACTGATTTTGACTTGACCTTATAAATGTGATAAATGAGCCAATTGGACTCCAAGAAATAACATTCTTCTTAATTTGACATGATTGCTGGAACTCAGCGATTACACTGGGCGCTGTGGTAGCGCTTTATTTAAAAATGTAGAGAAAAAGTCATTTTTTACTGTGGACCAATCCTAGCCGTTACGCGCGCTGAAGAAATAGAGACAGTTTCAAAAACTACATTTCATTGACATTCTAACGGTATCAGTCCGTTTGAGTTACAACGGTTGCGTCACATATTCGTACCAACATGTATTTAGCGATATTTTTCTCATATTACTAGGTTGCATCGCTTTTAACAGTGAAACGATTGACTGTGGGACTTAATTGAACTGATTTTGGACTGTGACCTTATAAATGTGATAAATGAGCCAATTGGACTCCAAGAAATAACATTCTTCTTAATTTGACATGATTGCTGGAACTCAGCGATTACACTGGGCGCTGTGGTAGCGCTTTATTTAAACATTTATATCTATAAGTCATTTTTTATTGTGGGACCAATCCTAGCCGTTAGCGCGCACTGAAGAAATAGAGACAGTTTCAAAAACTACATTTCATTGACTTTCTAACGGTATCAGTCCGTTTGAGTTACAACGGTTGCGTCACATATTCGTACCAACATGTATTTAGCGATATTTTCACAATATTACTAGGTTGCATCGCTTTTAACAGTGAAACGATTGACTGTGGGACTTAATTGAACTGATTTTAGACTTTGACCTTATAAATGTGATAAATGAGCCAATTGGACTCCAAGAAATAACATTCTTCTTAATTTGACATGATTGCTGGAACTCAGCGATTACACTGGGCGCTGTGGTAGCGCTTTATTTAAACATATAGAAAAATAAGTCATTTTTTACTGTGGGACCAATCCTAGCCGTTAGCGCGCGCTGAAGAAATAGAGACAGTTTCAAAAACTACATTTCATTGACTTTCTAACGGTATCAGTCCGTTTGAGTTACAACGGTTGCGTCACATATTCGTACCAACATGTATTTAGCGATATTTTTCTGATATTACTAGGTTGCATCGCTTTTAACAGTGAAACGATTGACTGTGGGACTTAATTGAACTGATTTTGGACTGTGACCTTATAAATGTGATAAATGAGCCAATTGGACTCCAAGAAATAACATTCTTCTTAATTTGACATGATTGCTGGAACTCAGCGATTACACTGGGCGCTGTGGTAGCGCTTTATTTAAACATTTATATCTATAAGTCATTTTTTATTGTGGGACCAATCCTAGCCGTTAGCGCGCACTGAAGAAATAGAGACAGTTTCAAAAACTACATTTCATTGACATTCTAACGGTATCAGTCCGTTTGAGTTACAACGGTTGCGTCACATATTCGTACCAACATGTATTTAGCGATATTTTTTCATATTACTAGGTTGCATCGCTTTTAACAGTGAAACGATTGACTGTGGGACTTAATTGAACTGATTTTGACTTTGACCTTATAAATGTGATAAATGAGCCAATTGGACTCCAAGAAATAACATTCTTCTTAATTTGACATGATTGCTGGAACTCAGCGATTACACTGGCGCTGTGGTAGCGCTTTATTTAAAAATTTATATCTATAAGTCATTTTTATGTGGGACCAATCCTAGCCGTTAGCGCGCACTGAAGAAATAGAGACAGTTCAAAAAAACTACATTTCATTGACTTTCTAACGGTATCAGTCCGTTTGAGTTACAACGTTGCGTCACATATTCGTACCAACATGTATTTAGCGATATTTTCACATATTACTAGGTTGCATCGCTTTTAACAGTGAAAATTGACTGTGGGACTTAATTGAACTGATTTTGACTTTGACCTTATAAATGTGATAAATGAGCCAATTGGACTCCAAGAAATAACATTCTTCTTAATTTGACATGATTGCTGGAACTCAGCGATTACACTGGGCGCTGTGGTAGCGCTTTATTTAAAAATAGATAATAAGTCATTTTCTGTGGGACCAATCCTAGCCGTTAGCGCGCGCTGAAGAAATAGAGACAGTTTCAAAAACTACATTTCATTGACATTTCTAACGGTATCAGTCGTTTGAGTACAACGGTTGCGTCACATATTCGTACCAACATGTATTAGCGATATTTTTCTCATATTACTAGGTTGCATCGCTTTTAACAGTGAACGATTGACTGTGGACTTAATTGAACTGATTTTGGACTGTGACCTTATAAATGTGAAATGAGCCAATTGGACTCCAAGAAATAACATTCTTCTTAATTTGACATGATTGCTGGAACTCAGCGATTACACTGGGCGCTGTGTAGCGCTTTATTTAAATTATATCTATAAGTCATTTTTTATTGTGGACCAATCTAGCCGTTAGCGCGCACTGAAGAAATAGAGACAGTTTCAAAAACATTTCATTGACTTTCTAACGGTATCAGTCCGTTTGAGTTACAACGGTTGCGTCACATATTCGTACCAACATGTATTTAGCGATATTTTCATATTACTAGGTTGCATCGCTTTTAACAGTGAAACGATTGACTGTGGACTTAATTGAACTGATTTTGGACTTTGACCTATAAATGTGATAAATGAGCAATTGGACTCCAAGAAATAACATTCTTCTTAATTTGACATGATTGCTGGAACTCAGCGATTACACTGGGCGCTGTGGTAGCGCTTTATTTAAAATTAGATATAAGTCATTTTTACTTGGGACCAATCCTAGCCGTTAGCGCGCGCTGAAGAAATAGAGACAGTTTCAAAAACTACATTTCATTGACTTCTAACGGTATCAGTCCGTTTGAGTTACAACGGTTGCGTCACATATTCGTACCAACATGTATTTAGCGATATTTTTCATATTACTAGGTTGCATCGCTTTTAACAGTGAAACGATTGACTGTGGGACTTAATTGAACTGATTTTGGACTTGACCTTATAAATGTGATAAATGAGCCAATTGGACTCCAAGAAATAACATTCTTCTTAATTTGACATGATTGCTGGAACTCAGCGAATTACACTGGGCGCTGTTGGTAGCGCTTTATTTCAAAATTTAGATAAATAAGTCACTTTTTACTGTGGGACCAATCCTAGCCGTTAGCCGCCGCTGAGAAATAGAGACAGTTTCAAAAAACTACATTTCATTGACTTTCTAACGGTAATCAGTCCGTTTGAGTTACAACGATTTGCGTCACATATTCGTACCAACATGTATTTAGCGATATTTTTCTCATATTACTAGGTTGCATCGCTTTTAACAGTGAAACGATTGACTGTGGGAGCTTAATTGAACTGATTTTGGACTTTGACCTTATAAATGTGATAAATGAGCCAATTGAACTCCGAAGAAAAAACATTCTTCTTAATTTGACATGATTGCTGGAACTCAGCGATTACACTGGGCGCTGTGGTAGCGCTTTATTTAAAATTTAGATAAATAAGGCATTTTTTACTGTGGGACCAATTCCTAGCCATTAGAGCGCGCTGAAGAAATAGAGACAGTTTCAAAAAACTACATTTCATTGACTTTCTAACGGTATCAGTCCGTTTGAGTTACACGGTTGCGTCACATATTCGTACCAACATGTATTTAGCGATATTTTTCTGATATTACTAGGTTGCATCGCTTTTAACAGTGAAACGATTGACTGTGGGACTTAATTGAACTGATTTTGGACTTTGACCTTATAAATGTGATAAATGAGACAATTGGACTCCAGAAATAACATTCTTCTTAATTTGACATGATTGCTGGAACTCAGCGATTACACTGGGCGCTGTGGTAGCGCTTTATTTAAAAATTTAGATAAATAAAGTCATTTTTTACTGTGGGACCAATCCTAGCCGTTAGCGCGCCTGAAGAAATAGAGACAGTTTCAAAAACTACATTTTCATTGACTTTTCTAACGGTATCAGTCCGTTTGAGTTACAACGGTTGCGTCACATATTCGTACCAACATGTATTTAGCGATATTTTTCTGATATTACTAGGTTGCATCGCTTTTAACAGTGAAACGATTGACTGTGGGACTTAATTGAACTGATTTTGGACTTTGACCTTATAAATGTGATAAATGAGGACTATTGGACTCCAAGAAATAACATTCTTCTTAATTTGACATGATTGCTGGAACTCAGCAATTACACTGGGTGCTGTTGGTAGCGCTTTATTTAAAATTTAGATAAATAAGTCATTTTTCACTCTGGGACCAATCCTAGCCGTTAGCGCGCGCTGAAGAAATAGAGACAGTTCAAAAACTACATGTCATTGACTTTCTAGCGGTATCAATCCGTTTGAGTTACAACGGTTGCGTCACATATTGTACCAACATGTATTTAGCGATATTTTTCTGATATTACTAGGTTGCATCGCTTTTAACAGTGAAAACGATTGACTGTGGGACTTAATTGAACTGATTTTGGACTTTGACCTTATAAATGTGATAAATGAGACCATTGGACTCCAAGAAATAACATTCTTCTAATTTGACATGATTGCTGGAACTCAGCGATTACACTGGGCGCTGTGGTAGCGCTTTATTTAAAAATTTAGATAAATAAGTCATTTTTTACTGTGGACCAATCCTAGCCGTTAGAGCGCGCTGAAGAAATAGAGACAGTTTCAAAAACTACATTTCATTGACTTTCTAGCGGTATCAGTCCGTTTGAGTTACAACGGTGCGTCACATATTCGTACCAAACATGTATTTAGCGATATTTTTCTGATATTACTAGGTTGCATCGCTTTTAACAGGTGAAACGATTGACTGTGGGACTTAATTGAACTGATTTTGGACTTTGACCTTATAAATGTGATAAATGAGACAATTGGACTCCAGAAATAACATTCTTCTTAATTTGACATGATTGCTGGAACTCAGCGATTACACTGGGCGCTGTGGTAGCGCTTTATTTAAAAATTTAGATAAATAAGTCATTTTTTACTGTGGGACCAATCCTAGCCGTTAGCGCGCTGAAGAAATAGAGACAGTTTCAAAAACTACATTTCATTGACTTTCTAACGGTATCAGTCCGTTGAGTTACAACGGTTGCGTCACATATTCGTACCAACATGTATTTAGCGATATTTTCTGATATTACTAGGTTGCATCGCTTTTAACAGTGAAACGATTGACTGTGGATTAATGAACTGATTTTGGACTTTGACCTTATAATGTGATAAATGAGACAATTGGACTCCAAGAAATAACATTCTTCTTAATTTGACATGATTGCTGGAACTCAGCGATTACACTGGCGCTGTGGTAAGCGCTTTATTTAAAAATTAGATAAATAAGTCATTTTTTACTGTGGACAATCCTAGCGTTAGCGCGCGCTGAAGAATAGAGACAGTTTCAAAAACTACATTTTCAATGACTTTCTAACGGTATCAGTCCGTTTGAGTTACAACGGTTGCGTCACATATTCGTACAACATGTATTTAGCGATATTTTTCTGATATTACTAGGTTGCATCGCTTTTAACAGTGAAACGATTTGACTGTGGACTTAATTGAACTGATTTGGACTTTGACCTTATAAATGTGATAAATGAGACAATTGGACTCCAAGAAATAACAATTCTTCTTAATTGACATGATTGCTGGAACTCAGCGATTACACTGGGCGCTGTGGTAGCGCTTTATTTAAAAATTTAGATAAATAAGTCATTTTTTACTGTGGGACCAATCCTAGCCGTTAGCGCGCGCTGAAGAAATAGAGACAGTTTTCAAAAACTACATTTCATTGACTTTCTAACGGTATCAGTCCGTTTGAGTTACAACGGTTGCGTCACATATTCGTACCAACATGTATTTAGCGATATTTTTCTGATATTACTAGGTTGCATCGCTTTTAACAGTGAAACGATTGACTGTGGGACTTAATTGAACTGATTTTGGACTTTGACCTTATAAATGTGATAAATGAGCCAATTGGACTCCAAGAAATAACATTCTTCTTAATTTGACATGATTGCTGGAACTCAGCGATTACACTGGGGCTGTGGTAGCGCTTTATTTAAAAATTTAGATAAATAAGTCATTTTTTACTGTGGGACCAATCCTAGCCGTTAGCGCGCGCTGAAGAAATAGAGACAGTTTCAAAAACTACATTTCATTGACTTTCTACGGTATCAAGTCCGTTTGAGTTACAACGGTTGCGTCACATATTCGTACCAACATGTATTTAGCGATATTTTTCTGATATTACTAGGTTGCATCGCTTTTAACAGTGAAACGAATTGACTGTGGGACTTAATTGAACTGATTTTGGACTTTGACCTTATAAATGTGATAAATGAGCCAATTGGACTCCAAGAAATAACATTCTTCTTAATTTGACATGATTGCTGGAACTCAGCGATTACACTGGGCGCTGTGGTAGCGCTTTATTTAAAATTTAGATAAATAAGTCATTTTTTACTGTGGGACCAATCCTAGCCGTTAGCGCGCGCTGAAGAAATAGAGACAGTTTCAAAAACTACATTCATTGACTTTCTGGGAAACGGTATCAGTCCGTTTGAGTTACAACGGTTGCGTCACATATTCGTACCAACATGTATTTAGCGATATTTTTCTGATATTACTAGGTTGCATCGCTTTTAACAGTGAAACGATTGACTGTGGGACTTAATTGAACTGATTTTGGACTTTGACCTTATAAATGTGATAAATGAGCCAATTGGACTCCAAGAAATAACATTCTTCTTAATTTGACATGATTGCTGGAACTCAGCGATTACACTGGGCGCTGTGGTAGCGCTTTATTTAAAAATTTAGATAAATAAGTCATTTTTTACTGTGGGACCAATCCTAGCCGTTAGCGCGCGCTGAAGAAATAGAGACAGTTTCAAAAACTACATTTCATTGACTTTCTAACGGTATCAGTCCGTTTGAGTTACAACGGTTGCGTCACATATTCGTACCAACATGTATTTAGCGATATTTTTCTGATATTACTAGGTTGCATCGCTTTTAACAGTGAAACGATTGACTGTGGACTTAATTGAACTGATTTTGGACTTTGACCTTATAAATGTGATAAATGAGACCAATTGGACTCCAAGAAATAACATTCTTCTTAATTTGACATGATTGCTGGAACTCAGCGATTACACTGGGCGCTGTGGTAGCGCTTTATTTAAAAATTTAGATAAATAAGTCATTTTTTACTGTGGGACCAATCCTAGCCGTTAGCGCGCGCTGAAGAAATAGAGACAGTTTTCAAAAACTACATTTCATTGACTTTCTAACGGTATCAATCCGTTTGAGTTACAACGGTTGCGTCACATATTCGTACCAACATGTATTTAGCGATATTTTTCTGATATTACTAGGTTGCATCGCTTTTAACAGTGAAACGATTGACTGTGGGACTTAATTGAACTGATTTTGGACTTTGACCTTATAAATGTGATAAATGAGCCAATTGGACTCCAAGAAATAACATTCTTCTTAATTTGACATGATTGCTGGAACTCAGCGATTACACTGGGCGCTGTGGTAGCGCTTTATTTAAAATTTAGATAAATAAGTCATTTTTTACTGTGGGACCAATCCTAGCCGTTAGCGCGCGCTGAAGAAATAGAGACAGTTTCAAAAACTACATTTCATTGACTTTCTAACGGTATCAGTCCGTTTGAGTTACAACGGTTGCGTCACATATTCGTACCAACATGTATTTAGCGATATTTTTCTGATATTACTAGGTTGCATCGCTTTTAACAGTGAAACGATTGACTGTGGGACTTAATTGAACTGATTTTGGACTTTGACCTTATAAATGTGATAAATGAGACAATTGGACTCCAAGAAATAACATTCTTTCTTAATTTGACATGATTGCTGGAACTCAGCATTACACTGGGCGCTGTGGTAGCGCTTTATTTAAAATTTAGATAAATAAGTCATTTTTTACTGTGGGACCAATCCTAGCCGTTAGCGCGCGCTGAAGAAATAGAGACAGTTTCAAAAACTACATTTCATTGACTTTCTAACGGTATCAGTCCGTTTGAGTTACAACGGTTGCGTCACATATTCGTACCAACATGTATTTAGCGATATTTTTCTGATATTACTAGGTTGCATCGCTTTTAACAGTGAAACGATTGACTGTGGGACTTAATTGAACTGATTTTGGACTTTGACCTTATAAATGTGATAAATGAGCCAATTGGACTCCAAGAAATAACATTCTTCTTAATTTGACATGATTGCTGGAACTCAGCGATTACACTGGGCGCTGTGGTAGCGCTTTATTTAAAATTTAGATAAATAAGTCATTTTTTACTGTGGGACCAATCCTAGCCGTTAGCGCGCGCTGAAGAAATAGAGACAGTTTCAAAAACTACATTTCATTGACTTTCTAACGGTATCAGTCCGTTTGAGTTACAACGGTTGCGTCACATATTCGTACCAACATGTATTTAGCGATATTTTTCTGATATTACTAGGTTGCATCGCTTTTAACAGTGAAACGATTGACTGTGGGACTTAATTGAACTGATTTTGGACTTTGACCTTATAAATGTGATAAATGAGACAATTGGACTCCAAGAAATAACATTCTTCTTAATTTGACATGATTGCTGGAACTCAGCATTACACTGGGCGCTGTGGTAGCGCTTTATTTAAAAATTTAGATAAATAAGTCATTTTTACTGTGGGACCAATCCTAGCCGTTAGCGCGCGCTGAAGAAATAGAGACAGTTTCAAAAAACTACATTTCATTGACTTTCTAACGGTATCAGTCCGTTTGAGTTACAACGGTTGCGTCACATATTCGTACCAACATGTATTTAGCGATATTTTTCTGATATTACTAGGTTGCATCGCTTTTAACAGTGAAACGATTGACTGTGGGACTTAATTGAACTGATTTTGGACTTTGACCTTATAAATGGGATATATGACGCAATTGGACTCCAAGAAATAACATTCTTCTTAATTTGACATGATTGCTGGAACTCAGCGATTACACTGGGCGCTGTGGTAGCGCTTTATTTAAAAATTTAGATAAATAAGTCATTTTTTACTGTGGGACCAATCCTAGCCGTTAGCGCGCGCTGAAGAAATAGAGACAGTTTCAAAAACTACATTTCATTGACTTTCTAACGGTATCAGTCCGTTTGAGTTACAACGGTTGCGTCACATATTCGTACCAACATGTATTTAGCGATATTTTTCTGATATTACTAGGTTGCATCGCTTTTAACAGTGAAACGATTGACTGTGGGACTTAATTGAACTGATTTTGGACTTTGACCTTATAAATGTGATAAATGAGCCAATTGACTCCAAGAAATAACATTCTTCTTAATTTGACATGATTGCTGGAATTGAGCAATTACACTGGGCGCTGTGGTAGCGCTTTATTTAAAAATTTAAATAAATAAGTCATTTTTACTGTGGAACCAATCCTAGCCGTTAGCGCGCGCTGAAGAAATAGAGACAGTTTCAAAAACTACATTTCATTGACTTTCTAACGGTATCAGTCCGTTTGAGTTACAACGGTTGCGTCACATATTCGTACCAACATGTATTTAGCGATATTTTTCTGATATTACTAGGTTGCATCGCTTTTAACAGTGAAACGATTGACTGTGGGACTTAATTGAACTGATTTTGGACTTTGACCTTATAAATGTGATAAATGAGCCAATTGGACTCCAAGAAATAACATTCTTCTTAATTTGACATGATTGCTGGAACTCAGCGATTACACTGGGCGCTGTGGTAGCGCTTTATTTAAAATTTAGATAAATAAGTCATTTTTTACTGTGGGACCAATCCTAGCCGTTAGCGCGCGCTGAAGAAATAGAGACAGTTTCAAAAACTACATTTCATTGACTTTCTAACGGTATCAGTCCGTTTGAGTTACAACGGTTGCGTCACATATTCGTACCAACATGTATTTAGCGATATTTTTCTGATATTACTAGGTTGCATCGCTTTTAACAGTGAAACGATTGACTGTGGGACTTAATTGAACTGATTTTGGACTTTGACCTTATAAATGTGATAAATGAGACAATTGGACTCCAAGAAATAACATTCTTCTTAATTTGACATGATTGCTGGAACTCAGCGATTACACTGGGCGCTGTGGTAGCGCTTTATTTAAAAATTTAGATAAATAAGTCATTTTTTACTGTGGGACCAATCCTAGCCGTTAGCGCGCGCTGAAGAAATAGAGACAGTTTCAAAAACTACATTTCATTGACTTTCTAACGGTATCAGTCCGTTTGAGTTACAACGGTTGCGTCACATATTCGTACCAACATGTATTTAGCGATATTTTTCGATATTACTAGGTTGCATCGCTTTTAACAGTGAAACGATTGACTGTGGGACTTAATTGAACTGATTTTGGACTTTGACCTTATAAATGTGATAAATGAGCCAATTGGACTCCAAGAAATAACATTCTTCTTAATTTGACATGATTGCTGGAACTCAGCGATTACACTGGGCGCTGTGGTAGCGCTTTATTTAAAAATTTAGATAAATAAGTCATTTTTTACTGTGGGACCAATCCTAGCCGTTAGCGCGCGCTGAAGAAATAGAGACAGTTTCAAAAACTACATTTCATTGACTTTCTAACGGTATCAGTCCGTTTGAGTTACAACGGTTGCGTCACATATTCGTACCAACATGTATTTAGCGATATTTTCTGATATTACTAGGTTGCATCGCTTTTAACAGTGAAACGATTGACTGTGGGACTTAATTGAACTGATTTTGGACTTTGACCTTATAAATGTGATAAATGAGCCAATTGGACTCCAAGAAATAACATTCTTCTTAATTTGACATGATTGCTGGAACTCAGCGATTACACTGGGCGCTGTGGTAGCGCTTTATTTAAAATTTAGATAAATAAGTCATTTTTACTGTGGGACCAATCCTAGCCGTTAGCGCGCGCTGAAGAAATAGAGACAGTTTCAAAAACTACATTTCATTGACTTTCTAACGGTATCAGTCCGTTTGAGTTACAACGGTTGCGTCACATATTCGTACCAACATGTATTTAGCGATATTTTTCTGATATTACTAGGTTGCATCGCTTTTAACAGTGAAACGATTGACTGTGGGACTTAATTGAACTGATTTTGGGTCTTTGACCTTATAAATGTGATAAATGAGCCAATTGGACTCCAAGAAATAACATTCTTCTTAATTTGACATGATTGCTGGAACTCAGCGATTACACTGGGCGCTGTGGTAGCGCTTTATTTAAAAATTTAGATAAATAAGTCATTTTTTACTGTGGGACCAATCCTAGCCGTTAGCGCGCGCTGAAGAAATAGAGACAGTTTCAAAAACTACATTTCATTGACTTTCTAACGGTATCAGTCCGTTTGAGTTACAACGGTTGCGTCACATATTCGTACCAACATGTATTTAGCGATATTTTCTGATATTACTAGGTTGCATCGCTTTTAACAGTGAAACGATTGACTGTGGGACTTAATTGAACTGATTTTGGACTTTGACCTTATAAATGTGATAAATGAGCCCAATTGGACTCCAAGAAATAACATTCTTCTTAATTTGACATGATTGCTGGAACTCAGCGATTACACTGGGCGCTGTGGTAGCGCTTTATTTAAAAATTTAGATAAATAAGTCATTTTTTACTGTGGGACCAATCCTAGCCGTTAGCGCGCGCTGAAGAAATAGAGGACAGTTTTCAAAAACTACATTTCATTGACTTCTAACGGTATCAGTCCGTTTGAGTTACAACGGTTGCGTCACATATTCGTACCAACATGTATTTAGCGATATTTTTCTCATATTACTAGGTTGCATCGCTTTTAACAGTGAAACGATTGACTGTGGGACTTAATTGAACTGATTTTGGACTTTGACCTTATAAATGTGATAAATGAGCAATTGGACTCCAGAAATAACATTCTTCTTAATTTGACATGATTGCTGGAACTCAGCGATTACACTGGGCGCTGTGGTAGCGCTTTATTTAAAATTTAGATAAATAAGTCATTTTTTACTGTGGGACCAATCCTAGCCGTTAGCGCGCGCTGAAGAAATAGAGACAGTTTCAAAAACTACATTTCATTGACTTTCTAACGGTATCAGTCCGTTTGAGTTACAACGGTTGCGTCACATATTCGTACCAACATGTATTTAGCGATATTTTTCTGATATTACTAGGTTGCATCGCTTTTAACAGTGAAACGATTGACTGTGGGACTTAATTGAACTGATTTTGGACTTTGACCTTATAAATGTGATAAATGAGCCAATTGGACTCCAAGAAATAACATTCTTCTTAATTTGACATGATTGCTGGAACTCAGCGATTACACTGGCGCTGTGGTAGCGCTTTATTTAAAAATTTAGATAAATAAGTCATTTTTACTGTGGGACCAATCCTAGCCGTTAGCGCGCGCTGAAGAAATAGAGACAGTTTCAAAAACTACATTTCATTGACTTTCTAACGGTATCAGTCCGTTTGAGTTACAACGGTTGCGTCACATATTCGTACCAACATGTATTTAGCGATATTTTTCTGATATTACTAGGTTGCATCGCTTTTAACAGTGAAACGATTGACTGTGGGACTTAATTGAACTGATTTTGGACTTTGACCTTATAAATGTGATAAATGAGCCAATTGGACTCCAAGAAATAACATTCTTCTTAATTTGACATGATTGCTGGAACTCAGCGATTACACTGGGCGCTGTGGTAGCGCTTTATTTAAAAATTTAGATAAATAAGTCATTTTTTACTGTGGGACCAATCCTAGCCGTTAGCGCGCGCTGAAGAAATAGAGACAGTTTCAAAAAACTACATTTCATTGACTTTCTAACGGTATCAGTCCGTTTGAGTTTACAACGGTTGCGTCACATATTCGTACCAACATGTATTTAGCGATATTTTTCTGATATTACTAGGTTTGCATCGCTTTTAACAGTGAAACGATTGACTGTGGGACTTAATTGAACTGATTTTGGACTTTGACCTTATAAATGTGATAAATGAGCCAATTGGACTCCAAGAAATAACATTCTTCTTAATTTGACATGATTGCTGGAACTCAGCAATTACACTGGGCGCTGTGGTAGCGCTTTATTTAAAATTTAGATAAATAAGTCATTTTTTACTGTGGGACCAATCCTAGCCGTTAGCGCGCGCTGAAGAAATAGAGACAGTTTCAAAAACTACATTTCATTGACTTTCTAACGGTATCAGTCCGTTTGAGTTACAACGGTTGCGTCACATATTTCGTACCAACATGTATTTAGCGATATTTTTCTGATATTACTAGGTTGCATCGCTTTTAACAGTGAAACGATTGACTGTGGGACTTAATTGAACTGATTTTGGACTTTGACCTTATAAATGTGATAAATGAGCCAATTGGACTCCAAGAAAATAACATTCTTCTTAATTTGACATGATTGCTGGAACTCAGCGATTACACTGGGCGCTGTGGTAGCGCTTTATTTAAAATTTAGATAAATAAGTCATTTTTTACTGTGGGACCAATCCTAGCCGTTAGCGCGCGCTGAAGAAATAGAGACAGTTTCAAAAACTACATTTCATTGACTTTCTAACGGTATCAGTCCGTTTGAGTTACAACGGTTGCGTCACATATTCGTACCAACATGTATTTAGCGATATTTTTCTGATATTACTAGGTTGCATCGCTTTTTAACAGTGAAACGATTGACTGTGGGACTTAATTGAACTGATTTTGGACTTTGACCTTATAAATGTGATAAATGAGCAATTGGACTCCAAGAAATAACATTCTTCTTAATTTGACATGATTGCTGGAACTCAGCGATTACACTGGGCGCTGTGGTAGCGCTTTATTTAAAATTTAGATAAATAAGTCATTTTTTACTGTGGGACCAATCCTAGCCGTTTAGCGCGCGCTGAAGAAATAGAGACAGTTTCAAAAACTACATTTCATTGACTTTCTAACGGTATCAGTCCGTTTGAGTTACAACGGTTGCGTCACATATTCGTACCAACATGTATTTAGCGATATTTTTCTGATATTACTAGGTTGCATCGCTTTTAACAGTGAAACGATTGACTGTGGACTTAATTGAACTGATTTTGGACTTTGACCTTATAAATGTGATAAATGAGCCAATTGGACTCCAAGAAATAACATTCTTCTTAATTTGACATGATTGCTGGAACTCAGCGATTACACTGGGCGCTGTGGTAGCGCTTTATTTAAAAATTTAGTAAATAAGTCATTTTTTACTGTGGGACCAATCCTAGCCGTTAGCGCGCGCTGAAGAAATAGAGACAGTTTCAAAAACTACATTTCATTGACTTTCTAACGGTATCAGTCCGTTTGAGTTACAACGGTTGCGTCACATATTCGTACCAACATGTATTTAGCGATATTTTTCTGATATTACTAGGTTGCATCGCTTTAACAGTGAAACGATTGACTGTGGGACTTAATTGAACTGATTTTGGACTTTGACCTTATAAATGTGATAAATGAGACAATTGGACTCCAAGAAATAACATTCTTCTTAATTTGACATGATTGCTGGAACTCAGCGATTACACTGGGCGCTGTGGTAGCGCTTTATTTAAAAATTTAGATAAATAAGTCATTTTTTACTGTGGGACCAATCCTAGCCGTTAGCGCGCGCTGAAGAAATAGAGACAGTTTCAAAAACTACATTTCATTGACTTTCTAACGGTATCAGTCCGTTTGAGTTACAACGGTTGCGTCACATATTCGTACCAACATGTATTTAGCGATATTTTTCTGATATTTACTAGGTTGCATCGCTTTTAACAGTGAAACGATTGACTGTGGGACTTAATTGAACTGATTTTGGACTTTGACCTTATAAATGTGATAAATGAGCCAATTGGACTCCAAGAAATAACATTCTTCTTAATTTGACATGATTGCTGGACCTCAGCGATTACACTGGGCGTTGTGGTAGCGCTATAGTAAAAAATTTAGATAAATATGTCATTTTTTTACTCTGGGACCAATCCTAGCCGTTAGCGTGCGCTGAAGAAATAGAGACAGTTTCAAAAACTACATTTCATTGACTTTCTAACGGTATCAGTCCGTTTGAGTTACAAACGGTTGCGTCACATATTCGTACCAACATGTATTTAGCGATATTTTTCTGATATTACTAGGTTGCATCGCTTTTAACAGTGAAACGATTGACTGTGGGACTTAATTGAACTGATTTGGACTTTGACCTTTATAAATGTGATAAATGAGCCAATTGGACTCCAAGAAATAACATTTTTCTTAATTTGACATGATTGGTGGAACACAGCGATTACACTGGGCGCTGTGGTAGCGCTTTATTTAAAAATTTAGATAAATAAGTCATTTTTACTGTGGGACCAATCCTAGCCGTTAGCGCGCGCTGAAGAAATAGAGACAGTTTCAAAAACTACATTTCATTGACTTTCTAACGGTATCAGTCCGTTTGAGTTACAACGGTTGCGTCACATATTCGTACCAACATGTATTTAGCGATATTTTTCTAATATTACTAGGTTGCATCGCTTTTAACAGTGAAAACGATTGACTGTGGGACTTAATTGAACTGATTTTGGACTTTGACCTTATAAATGTGATAAATGAGCCAATTGGACTCCAAGAAATAACATTCTTCTTAATTTGACATGATTGCTGGAACTCAGCGATTACACTGGGCGCTGTGGTAGCGCTTTCATTTAAAATGTAGATAAATAAGTCATTTTTACTGTGGGACCAATCCTAGCCGTTAGCGCGCGCTGAAGAAATAGAGACAGTTCAAAAACTTACATTTCATTGACTTTCTAACGGTATCAGTCCGTTTGAGTTACAAACGGTTGCGTCACATATTCGTACCAACATGTATTTAGCGATATTTTCTGATATTACAGGTTGCATCGCTTTTAACAGTTGAACGATTGACTGTGGGACTTAATTGGAACTGATTTTTGGACTTTGACCTTATAAATGTGATAAATGAGCCAATTGGACTCCAAGAAAATAACATTCTTCCTTAATTTGACATGATTTGCTGGAACTCAGCGATTACACTGGGCGCTGTGGTAGCGCTTTATTTAAAAATTTAGATAAAAGTCATTTTTTAATGTGGGACCAATCCTAGCCGTTAAGCGCGCGCTGAAGAAATAGAGGACAGTTTCAAAAACTACATTTCATTGACTTTCTAACGGTATCAGTCCGTTTGAGTTACAACGGTTGCGTCACATATTCGTACCAACATGTATTTAGTGATATTTTTCTGATATTACTAGGTTGCATCGCTTTTAACAGTGAAACGATTGACTGTGGGACTTAATTGAACTGATTTTGGACTTTGACCTTATAAATGTGATAAATGAGCCAATTGGACTCCAGGAATTAAACATTCTTCTTAATTTGACATGATTGCTGGAACTCAGCGATTACACTGGGCGCTGTGGTAGCGCTTTATTTAAAAATTTAGATTAATAAGTCATTTTTTATGTGGGACCAATCCTAGCCGTTAGCGCGCACTGAAGAAATAGAGACAGTTTCAAAAACTACATTTCATTGACTTTCTAACGGTATCAGTCCGTTTGAGTTACAACGGTTGCGTCACATATTCGTACCAACATGTTATTAGCGATATTTTCACAATATTACTAGGTTGCATCGCTTTTAACAGTGAAACGATTGACTGTGGGACTTAATTGAACTGATTTTGGACTTTGACCTTATAAATGTGATAAATGAGCCAATTGGACTCCAAGAAATAACATTCTTCTTAATTTGACATGATTGCTGGAACTCAGCGATTACACTGGGCGCTGTGGTAGCGCTTTATTTAAAAATTTAGATAAATAAGTCATTTTGTACTGTGGGACCAATCCTAGCCGTTAGCGCGCGCTGAAGAAATAGAGACAGTTTCAAAAACTACATTTCATTGACTTTCTAACGGTATCAGTCCGTTTGAGTTACAACGGTTGCGTCACATATTCGTACCAACATGTATTTAGCGATATTTTTTCCATATTACTAGGTTGCATCGCTTTTAACAGTGAAACGATTGACTGTGGGACTTAATTGAACTGATTTTGGACTTTGACCTTATAAATGTGATAAATGAGCCAATTGGACTCCAAGAAATAACATTCTTCTTAATTTGACATGATTGCTGGAACTCAGCGATTACACTGGGCGCTGTGGTAGCGCTTTATTTAAAAATTTAGATAAATAAGTCATTTTTTACTGTGGGACCAATCCTAGCCGTTAGCGCGCGCTGAAGAAATAGAGACAGTTTCAAAAACTACATTTCATTGACTTTCTAACGGTATCAGTCCGTTTGAGTTACAACGGTTGCGTCACATATTCGTACCAACATGTATTTAGCGATATTTTTCTGATATTACTAGGTTGCATCGCTTTTAACAGTGAAACGATTGACTGTGGGACTTAATTGAACTGATTTTGGACTTTGACCTTATAAATGTGATAAATGAGCCAATTGGACTCCAAGAAATAACATTCTTCTTAATTTGACATGATTGCTGGAACTCAGCGATTACACTGGGCGCTGTGGTAGCGCTTTATTTAAAAATTTAGATAATAAGTCATTTTTTACTGTGGGACCAATCCTAGCCGTTAGCGCGCGCTGAAGAAATAGAGACAGTTTTCAAAAACTACATTTCATTGACTTTCTAACGGTATCAATCCGTTTGAGTTACAACGGTTGCGTCACATATTCGTACCAACATGTATTTAGCGATATTTTTCTCATATTACTAGGTTGCATCGCTTTTAACAGTGAAACGATTGACTGTGGGACTTAATTGAACTGATTTTGGACTTTGACCTTATAAATGTGATAAATGAGCCAATTGGACTCCAAGAAATAACATTCTTCTTAATTTGACATGATTGCTGGAACTCAGCGATTACACTGGGCGCTGTGGTAGCGCTTTATTTAAAAATTTAGATATATAAGTCATTTTTTACTGTGGGACCAATCCTAGCCGTTAGCGCGCGCTGAAGAAATAGAGACATTTCAAAAACTACATTTCATTGACTTTCTAACGGTATCAGTCCGTTTGAGTTACAACGGTTGCGTCACATATTCGTACCAACATGTATTTAGCGATATTTTTCTGATATTACTAGGTTGCATCGCTTTTAACAGTGAAACGATTGACTGTGGGACTTAATTGAACTGATTTTGGACTTTGACCTTATAAATGTGATAAATGAGCCAATTGGACTCCAAGAAATAACATTCTTCTTAATTTGACATGATTGCTGGAACTCAGCGATTACACTGGGCGCTGTGGTAGCGCTTTATTTAAAAATTAGATAAATAAGTCATTTTTTTCTGTGGGACCAATCCTAGCCGTTAGCGCGCGCTGAAGAAATAGAGACAGTTTTAAAAAACTACATTTCATTGACTTTCTAACGGTATCAGTCCGTTTGAGTTACAACGGTTGCGTCACATATTCGTACCAACATGTATTTAGCGATATTTTTCTGATATTACTAGGTTGCATCGCTTTTAACAGTGAAACGATTGACTGTGGGACTTAATTGAACTGATTTTGGACTTTGACCTTATAAATGTGATAAATGAGCCAATTGGACTCCAAGAAATAACATTCTTCTTAATTTGACATGATTGCTGGAAACTCAGCGATTACACTGGGCGCTGTGGTAGCGCTTTATTTAAAATTTAGATAAATAAGTCATTTTTTACTGTGGGGACCAATCCTAGCCGTTAGCGCGCGCTGAAGAAATAGAGACAGTTTCAAAAACTACATTTCATTGACTTTCTAACGGTATCAGTCCGTTTGAGTTACAACGGTTGCGTCACATATTCGTACCAACATGTATTTAGCGATATTTTTCTGATATTACTAGGTTGCATCGCTTTTAACAGTGAAACGATTGACTGTGGGACTTAATTGAACTGATTTTGGACTTTGACCTTATAAATGTGATAAATGAGCCAATTGGATCCAAGAAATAACATTCTTCTTAATTTGACATGATTGCTGGAACTCAGCGATTACACTGGGCGCTGTGGTAGCGCTTTATTTAAAAATTTAGATAAATAAGTCATTTTTACTGTGGGACCAATCCTAGCCGTTAGCGCGCGCTGAAGAAATAGAGACAGTTTCAAAAACTACATTTCATTGACTTTCTAACGGTATCAGTCCGTTTGAGTTACAACGGTTGCGTCACATATTCGTACCAACATGTATTTAGCGATATTTTTCTGATATTACTAGGTTGCATCGCTTTTAACAGTGAAACGATTGACTGTGGGACTTAATTGAACTGATTTTGGACTGTGACCTTATAAATGTGATAAATGAGCCAATTGGACTCCAAGAAATAACATTCTTCTTAATTTGACATGATTGCTGGAACTCAGCGATTACACTGGGCGCTGTGGTAGCGCTTTATTTAAACATTTAGATAAATAAGTCATTTTTACTGTGGGACCAATCCTAGCCGTTAGCGCGCGCTGAAGAAATAGAGACAGTTTCAAAAACTACATTTCATTGACTTTCTAACGGTATCAGTCCGTTTGAGTTACAACGGTTGCGTCACATATTCGTACCAACATGTATTTAGCGATATTTTTCTGATATTACTAGGTTGCATCGCTTTTAACAGTGAAACGATTGACTGTGGGACTTAATTGAACTGATTTTGGACTTTGACCTTATAAATGTGATAAATGAGCAATTGGACTCCAAGAAATAACATTCTTCTTAATTTGACATGATTGCTGGAACTCAGCGATTACACTGGGCGCTGTGGTAGCGCTTTATTTAAAAATTAGATAAATAAGTCATTTTGTACTGTGGGACCATCCTAGCCGTTAGCGCGCGCTGAAGAAATAGAGACAGTTTCAAAAACTACATTTCATTGACTTTCTAACGGTATCAGTCCGTTTGAGTTACAACGGTTGCGTCACATATTCGTACCAACATGTATTTAGCGATATTTTTCTGATATTTACTAGGTTGCATCGCTTTTAACAGTGAAACGATTGACTGTGGGACTTAATTGAACTGATTTTGGACTGTGACCTTATAAATGTGATAAATGAGCCAATTGGACTCAAGGAAATAACATTCTTCTTAATTTGACATGATTGCTGGAACTCAGCGATTACACTGGGCGCTGTGGTAGCGCTTATTTAAACATTTAGATAAATAAGTCATTTTTTACTGTGGGACCAATCCTAGCCGTTAGCGCGCGCTGAAGAAATAGAGACAGTTTCAAAACTACATTTCATTGACTTTTCTAACGGTATCAGTCCGTTTGAGTTACAACGGTTGCGTCACATATTCGTACCAACATGTATTTAGCGATATTTTTCTGATATTACTAGGTTGCATCGCTTTTAACAGTGAAACGATTGACTGTGGGACTTAATTGAACTGATTTTGGACTTTGACCTTATAAATGTGATAAATGAGCCAATGGACTCCAAGAAATAACATTCTTCTTAATTTGACATGATTGCTGGAACTCAGCGATTACACTGGGCGCTGTGGTAGCGCTTTATTTAAAATTTAGATAAATAAGTCATTTTTACTGTGGGACCAATCCTAGCCGTTAGCGCGCGCTGAAGAAATAGAGGACAGTTTTCAAAAACTACATTTCATTGACTTTCTAACGGTATCAGTCCGTTTGAGTTACAACGGTTGCGTCACATATTCGTACCAACATGTATTTAGCGATATTTTTCTGATATTACTAGGTTGCATCGCTTTTAACAGTGAAACGATTGACTGTGGGACTTAATTGAAACTTGATTTTGGACTTTGACCTTATAAATGTGATAAATGAGCCAATTGGACTCCAAGAAATAACATTCTTCTTAATTTGACATGATTGCTGGAACTCAGCGATTTACACTGGGCGCTGTGGTAGCGCTTTATTTAAAATTTAGATAAATAAGTCCATTTTTTACTGTGGGACCAATCCTAGCCGTTAGCGCGCGCTGAAGAAATAGAGACAGTTTCAAAAACTACATTCATTGACTTTCTAACGGTATCAGTCCGTTTGAGTTACAACGGTTGCGTCACATATTCGTACCAACATGTATTTAGCGATATTTTTCTGATATTACTAGTTGCATCGCTTTTAACAGTGAAACGATTGACTGTGGGACTTAATTGAACTGATTTTGGACTTGACCTTATAAATGTGATAAATGAGCCAATTGGACTCCAAGAAATAACATTCTTCTAATTTGACATGATTGCTGGAACTCAGCGATTACACTGGCGCTGTGGTAGCGCTTTATTTAAAATTTAGATAAATAAGTCATTTTTTACTGTGGGACCAATCCTAGCGCGTTAGCGGCGCGCTGAAGAAATAGAGACAGTTTCAAAAACTACATTTCATTGACTTTCTAACGGTAATCAGTCCGTTTGAGTTACAACGGTTGCGTCACATATTCGTACCAACATGTATTTAGCGATATTTTTCTGATATTACTAGGTTGCATCGCTTTTAACAGTGAAACGATTGACTGTGGGACTTAATTGAACTGATTTTGGACTTTGGACCTTATAAATGTGATAAATGAGACAATTGGACTCCAAGAAATAACATTCTCTTAATTTGACATGATTGCTGGAACTCAGCGATTACACTGGGCGCTGTGGTAGCGCTTTATTTAAAATTTAGATAAATAAGTCATTTTTACTGTGGGACCAATCCTAGCCGTTAGCGCGCGCTGAAGAAATAGAGACAGTTTCAAAACTACATTTCATTGACTTTCTAACGGTATCAGTCCGTTTGAGTTCAACGGTTGCGTCAACAATTCGTACCAACATGTATTTAGCGATATTTTTCTCATATTACTAGGTTGCATCGCTTTTAACAGTGAAACGATTGACTGTGGGACTTAATTGAACTGATTTTGGACTTGGACCTTATAAATGTGATAAATGAGCCAATTGGACTCCAAGAAATAACATTCTTCTTAAATTTGACATGATTGCTGGAACTCAGCGATTACACTGGGCGCTGTGGTAGCGCTTTATTTAAAAATTAGATAAATAAGTCATTTTTTTGTGGGACCAATCCTAGCCGTTAGCGCGCGCTGAAGAAATAGAGACAGTTTCAAAAACTACATTTCATTGACTTTCTAACGGTATCAGTCCGTTTGAGTTACAACGGTTGCGTCACATATTCGTACCAACATGTATTTAGCGATATTTTTCAATATTACTAGGTTGCATCGCTTTTAACAGTGAAACGATTGACTGTGGGACTTAATTGAACTGATTTTGGACTTTGACCTTATAAATGTGATAAATGAGCCAATTGGACTCCAAGAAATAACATTCTTCTTAATTTGACATGATTGCTGGAACTCAGCGATTACACTGGGCGCTGTGGTAGCGCTTTATTTAAAATTTATAATAAGTCATTTTTTATGTGGGACCAATCCTAGCCGTTAGCGCGCACTGAAGAAATAGAGACAGTTTCAAAAACTACATTTCATTGACTTTTAACGTAACGTATCATCCGTTTGAGTTACAACGGTTGCGTCACATATTCGTACCAACATGTATTTAGCGATATTTTTCTGATATTACTAGGTTGCATCGCTTTTAACAGTGAAACGATTGACTGTGGGACTTAATTGAACTGATTTTGGACTGTGACCTTATAAATGTGATAAATGAGCCAATTGGACTCCAAGAAATAACATTCTTCTTAATTTGACATGATTGCTGGAACTCAGCGATTACACTGGGCGCTGTGGTAGCGCTTTATTTAAACATTTATATCTATAAGTCATTTTTTATTGTGGGACCAATCCTAGCCGTTAGCGCGCACTGAAGAAATAGAGACAGTTTCAAAAACTACATTTCATTGACTTTCTAACGGTATCAGTCCGTTTGAGTTACAACGGTTGCGTCACATATTCGTACCAACATGTATTTAGCGATATTTTACAATATTACTAGGTTGCATCGCTTTTAACAGTGAAACGATTGACTGTGGGACTTAATTGAACTGATTTTAGACTTTGACCTTATAAATGTGATAAATGAGCCAATTGGACTCCAAGAAATAACATTCTTCTTAATTTGACATGATTGCTGGAACTCAGCGATTACACTGGGCGCTGTGGTAGCGCTTTATTTAAAAATTTAGATAAATAAGTCATTTTTTACTGTGGGACCAATCCTAGCCGTTAGCGCGCGCTGAAGAAATAGAGACAGTTTCAAAAACTACATTTCATTGACTTTCTAACGGTATCAGTCCGTTTGAGTTACAACGGTTGCGTCACATATTCGTACCAACATGTATTTAGCGATATTTTTCTGATATTACTAGGTTGCATCGCTTTTAACAGTGAAACGATTGACTGTGGGACTTAATTGAACTGATTTTGGACTGTGACCTTATAAATGTGATAAATGAGCCAATTGGACTCCAAGAAATAACATTCTTCTTAATTTGACATGATTGCTGGAACTCAGCGATTACACTGGGCGCTGTGGTAGCGCTTTATTTAAACATTTATATCTATAAGTCATTTTTTATTGTGGGACCAATCCTAGCCGTTAGCGCGCACTGAAGAAATAGAGACAGTTTCAAAAACTACATTTCATTGACTTTCTAACGGTATCAGTCCGTTTGAGTTACAACGGTTGCGTCACATATTCGTACAACATGTATTTAGCGATATTTTTCATATTACTAGGTTGCATGCTTTTAACAGTGAAACGATTGACTGTGGGACTTAATTGAACTGATTTTGGACTTTGACCTTATAAATGTGATAAATGAGCCAATTGGACTCCAAGAAATAACATTCTTCTTAATTTGACATGATTGCTGGAACTCAGCGATTACACTGGGCGCTGTGGTAGCGCTTTATTTAAAATGTATATCTATAAGTCATTTTTTATTGTGGGACCAATCCTAGCCGTTAGCGCGCGCTGAAGAAATAGAGACAGTTTCAAAAACTACATTTCATTGACTTTCTAACGGTATCAATCCGTTTGAGTTACAACGGTTGCGTCACATATTCGTACCAAACATGTATTTAGCGATATTTTCTGATATTACTAGGTTGCATCGCTTTTAACAGTGAAACGATTGACTGTGGACTTAATTGAACTGATTTTGACTTTGACCTTATAAATGTGATAAATGAGCCAATTGGACTCCAAGAAATAACATTCTTCTTAATTTGACATGATTGCTGGAACTCAGCGATTACACTGGGCGCTGTGGTAGCGCTTTATTTAAAAATTAGATAAATAAGTCATTTTTTACTGTGGGACCAATCCTAGCCGTTAGCGGCGCTGAAGAAATAGAGACAGTTTCAAAAACTACATTTCATTGATTTCTAACGGTATCAGTCCGTTTGAGTTACAACGGTTGCGTCACATATTCGTACCAACATGTATTTAGCGATATTTTTCTGATATTACTAGGTTGCATCGCTTTTAACAGTGAAACGATTGACTGTGGACTTAATTGAACTGATTTTGGACTGTGACCTTATAAATGTGATAAATGAGCCAATTGGACTCCAAGAAATAACATTCTTCTTAATTTGACATGATTGCTGGAACTCAGCGATTACACTGGGCGCTGTGGTAGCGCTTTATTTAAAATTTAGATAAATAAGTCATTTTTTATTGTGGGACCAATCCTAGCCGTTAGCGCGCGCTGAAGAAATAGAGACAGTTTCAAAAACTACATTTCATTGACTCTAACGGTATCAGTCCGTTTGAGTTACAACGGTTGCGTCACATATTCGTACCAACATGTATTTAGCGATATTTTTCGATATTACTAGGTTGCATCGCTTTTAACAGTGAAACGATTGACTGTGGGACTTAATTGAACTGATTTTGGACTTTGACCTTATAAATGTGATAAATGAGCCAATTGGACTCCAAGAAATAACATTCTTCTTAATTTGACATGATTGCTGGAACTCAGCGATTACACTGGGCGCTGTGGTAGCGCTTTATTTAAAATTTAGATAATAAGTCATTTTTTACTGTGGACCAATCCTAGCCGTTAGCGCGCGCTGAAGAAATAGAGACAGTTTCAAAAACTACATTTCATTGACTTTCTAACGGTATCAGTCCGTTTGAGTTACAACGGTTGCGTCACATATTCGTACCAACATGTATTTAGCGATATTTTCTGATATTACTAGGTTGCATCGCTTTTAACAGTGAAACGATTGACTGTGGACTTAATTGAACTGATTTTGGACTTTGACCTTATAAATGTGATAAATGACCAATTGGACTCCAAGAAATAACATTCTTCTTAATTTGACATGATTGCTGGAACTCAGCAATTACACTGGGCGCTGTGGTAGCGCTTTATTTAAAAATTATATCTATAAGTCATTTTTTATTGTGGGACCAATCCTAGCCGTTAGCGCGCGCTGAAGAAATAGAGACAGTTTCAAAAACTACATTTCATTGACTTTCTAACGGTATCAGTCCGTTTGAGTTACAACGGTTGCGTCACATATTCGTACCAACATGTATTTAGCGATATTTTTCCAATATTACTAGGTTGCATCGCTTTTAACAGTGAAACGATTGACTGTGGGACTTAATTGAACTGATTTTGGACTTGACCTTATAAATGTGATAAATGAGCAATTGGACTCCAAGAAATAACATTCTTCTTAATTTGACATGATTGCTGGAACTCAGCGATTACACTGGGCGCTGTGGTAGCGCTTTATTTAAAATATAGATAAATAAGTCATTTTTTACTGTGGGACCAATCCTAGCCGTTAGCGCGCGCTGAAGAAATAGAGACAGTTTCAAAAACTACATTTCATTGACTTTCTAACGGTATCAGTCCGTTTGAGTTACAACGGTTGCGTCACATATTCGTACCAACATGTATTTAGCGATATTTTTCTGATATTACTAGGTTGCATCGCTTTTAACAGTGAAACGATTGACTGTGGGACTTAATTGAACTGATTTTGGACTTGACCTTATAAATGTGATAAATGAGCCAATTGGACTCCAAGAAATAACATTCTTCTTAATTTGACATGATTGCTGGAACTCAGCGATTACACTGGGCGCTGTGGTAGCGCTTTATTTAAAATTATATCTATAAGTCATTTTTTATGTGGGACCAATCCTAGCCGTTAGCGCGCACTGAAAAATAGAGACAGTTTCAAAAACTACATTTCATTGACTTTCTAACGGTATCAGTCCGTTTGAGTTACAACGGTTGCGTCACATATTCGTACCAACATGTATTTAGCGATATTTTTCGATATTACTAGGTTGCATCGCTTTTAACAGTGAAACGATTGACTGTGGACTTAATTGAACTGATTTTGGACTTTGACCTTATAAATGTGATAAATGAGCCAATTGGACTCCAAGAAATAACATTCTTCTTAATTTGACATGATTGCTGGAACTCAGCGATTACACTGGGCGCTGTGGTAAGCGCTTTATTTAAAATTTATAAATAAGTCATTTTTTATGTGGGACCAATCCTAGCCGTTAGCGCGCGCTGAAAAATAGAGACAGTTTCAAAAACTACATTTCATTGACTTTCTAACGGTATCAGTCCGTTTGAGTTACAACGGTTGCGTCACATATTCGTACCAACATGTATTTAGCGATATTTTTCAATATTACTACTAGGTTGCATCGCTTTTAACAGTGAAACGATTGACTGTGGGACTTAATTGAACTGATTTTGGACTTTGACCTTATAAATGTGATAAATGAGCCAATTGGACTCCAAGAAATAACATTCTTCTTAATTTGACATGATTGCTGGAACTCAGCGATTACACTGGGCGCTGTGGTAGCGCTTTATTTAAAAATTTAGATAAATAAGTCATTTTTTACTGTGGGACCAATCCTAGCCGTTAGCGCGCGCTGAAGAAATAGAGACAGTTTCAAAAACTACATTTCATTGACTTTCTAACGGTATCAGTCCGTTTGAGTTACAACGGTTGCGTCACATATTCGTACCAACATGTATTTAGCGATATTTTTCTGATATTACTAGGTTGCATCGCTTTTAACAGTGAAACGATTGACTGTGGGACTTAATTGAACTGATTTTGGACTTTGACCTTATAAATGTGATAAATGAGCAATTGGACTCCAAGAAATAACATTCTTCTTAATTTGACATGATTGCTGGAACTCAGCGATTACACTGGGCGCTGTGGTAGCGCTTTATTTAAAATTTAGATAAATAAGTCATTTTTTACTGTGGGACCAATCCTAGCCGTTAGCGCGCGCTGAAGAAATAGAGACAGTTTCAAAAACTACATTTCATTGACTTTCTAACGGTATCAGTCCGTTTGAGTTACAACGGTTGCGTCACATATTCGTACCAACATGTATTTAGCGATATTTTTCTGATATTACTAGGTTGCATCGCTTTTAACAGTGAAACGATTGACTGTGGGACTTAATTGAACTGATTTTGGACTTTGACCTTATAAATGTGATAAATGAGCCAATTGGACTCCAAGAAATAACATTCTTCTTAATTTGACATGATTGCTGGAACTCAGCGATTACACTGGGCGCTGTGGTAGCGCTTTATTTAAACATTTATATCTATAAGTCATTTTTTATTGTGGGACCAATCCTAGCCGTTAGCGCGCACTGAAAAATAGAGACAGTTTCAAAAACTACATTTCATTGACTTTCTAACGGTATCAAGTCCGTTTGAGTTACAACGGTTGCGTCACATATTCGTACCAACATGTATTTAGCGATATTTTTCTGATATTACTGTTGCATCGCTTTAACAGTGAAACGATTGACTGTGGACTTAATTGAACTGATTTTGGACTTTGACCTTATAAATGTGATAAATGAGCCAATTGGACTCCAAGAAATAACATTCTTCTTAATTTGACATGATTGCTGGAACTCAGCGATTACACTGGGCGCTGTGGTAGCGCTTTATTTAAAATTTAGATAAATAAGTCATTTTTACTGTGGGACCAATCCTAGCCGTTAGCGCGCGCTGAAGAAATAGAGACAGTTTCAAAACTACATTTCATTGACTTTCTAACGGTATCAGTCCGTTTGAGTTACAACGGTTGCGTCACATATTCGTACCAACATGTATTTAGCGATATTTTTCCGATATTACTAGGTTGCATCGCTTTAACAGTGAAACGATTGACTGTGGGACTTAATTGAACTGATTTTGGACTTTGACCTTATAAATGTGATAAATGAGACAATTGGACACAAGAAATAACATTCTTCTTAATTTGACATGATTGCTGGAACTCAGCGATTACACTGGGCGCTGTGGTAGCGCTTTATTTAAATATTATATAAGTCATTTTTTATTGTGGGACCAATCCTAGCTGTTAGCGCGCGCTGAAGA
>JASGCC010002296.1:0-29342 GCA_030067915.1 Hydractinia echinata
TCGGGCGTCGACATACTTTTTCATTTTAAGTTTTTTGTTGTGCATCTCGGTGTGGTGCTCCTTGATGCATCCCTGTTCGGTTGGTTGTTAAGACTGGGCAATTTTCCTCTAACTTGTCGTTGAAATAGCGCTTCAGCTGGACTGACTCCGGTTGTTGAATGTGTCGATATGCGATAATTTAACAGGAAATTATACAGTGCGATTTTCCAAGGCTTCCCTTCTATTGTAGCAATCCGTAGGGTTTTGTTAAGGTTGCGCATAAAATTTTCGGCAGTTGAATTTGCTTTCGGATGTAGCGGTGTGATTCTGTGATGATCTATTCCTTTAGCATGCATGTAGCGTTTAAATTCGTTGCTGTGAAATGGACTGCCGTTATCAGAAATGATTTTATGAGGGAGTCCATGCGTTGCAAAAATTTTACTGAGAGCTCCCAAAGTCGGTAAAGCAGCTGTTGAGCCAACGATTTCTACTTCGGGAAAGCGTGTACGTTGGTCTATTACTACCAGTAAGTGCGAGCGATTTGGTAAGGGTCCCAGAAAGTCTATGTTCAATGTGTGCCACGGCGATGGTGGTAGGGGAGATGGTTTCAGTGGTGGCGGTGGGTTCATTCTTGAATTTGCGATACACAGTGAACAGTTCTTGCAAAGTGTTTCGGCTTGTTGGTTAATATCCGGAAAATAAATTTTATCACGCAATATGGATTTCGTTTTTGTCATTCCAAGGTGTGTTTCATGAGCTAGTTTAAGCATTCTGTGGCGTAAACTGGTCGGTGCTACAATTCGATTTCCTCTAAGTATCAAGGATTCGTCGTTGTTGCAAGTGAACTCGTTGCGTATTTTGTTATAAAGGTGAAGCTCTTTACGTTACAGTTGGGATATTTTGTGGATATTGTGTCTATTGAATACCATTTAGTAGAGCGAATAAGTTCTTTCAGACATTGCAGGGTCGGGTCATTTTTCGTGTGTACTTTTATCTCGTCTAGGGTAATGGCTATCGGTTCTGCATGCTTTGTTGTAAAATTTACGTATTCTTCGATGATTCTGGTAGAGTTTGTATTACTGTCGGGAACGGTGTGTCGGGAACAATAGTCTGCCGGGTTGAAAGAGCCATTGATGTGACGAATATTGAAGCTAAACCCTTGTAGGCGTAAACACCATCGTTCTATACGTAAAGGTAAAGTTGACTTAGGATTACTGAGTAATGATACCAATGGTTTGTGGTCTGTAAGAATTTCAAAGTCTGAGCCAAGTATATAAGGAGAATTTTTCACATCCGTGGACAATTGCTAAACATTCCTTTTCTAATTGGCTATAACGAGATTCTGTATCTGATAATGCTCGGCTCGAGTATGCTATAACGCGATAGTCTTCCGTTTGTGGTGTGTGTTGCAGTAGCTAGTATAGCACTGGTGCCATGTGGACCAGCATCAGTTACAATCGTGGTGGACTTCTGTGGTGAGAAATAACTCATAACAGTATTTGATGACAGCGATTGTTTCAGTTGATTGAACGCAGATTGCTCGACTAGTCCCCAGGACCATGTTGTATCTTGTTTGGTGAGATTTCGCAGCGGTGTAGCTATGTCAGCGTAATGGGGTATAAATCGACCTAAGAAATTCTAACTGCTGTATCGCTCTGACTTTCTCTGGACTTGGGCTGCGGCTGAAAAGATGAAGCCAAAAAATTCTACTGAGGATTTATCGAACTCACATTTTTCAAGATTCAATGTTAGTCCGTATGTCCCGAAACGTTGTAAGACTTTTTCCAAGATGGTGTCCAGTTCTTTTAGACTTTGGGCAAAGAGGATGATGTCGTCAGCTATATTCTTGCAGCCTGGGATGTCTCTCAAAATATTCTCTAGTTTTATTTGTAGCTCTTCAGAGGCCGATGAGGTACCAGTTAAGCCGTTTGTATCGATGCAAACCCTGGTGTGTCGAAAATGTTGTTATTGATCTTGAACCAGGCTCTAACTCAAGCTGCAAGAAGGCACTGGTCATGTCGAGTTTACAAAAGTATTTCGCGCCGTTTAGGTCGTGAATCAGATCGTCTATAGATGGCGCAGGATGATGTGTGCGCTTTATGGCTTTGTTTGCTTGGCGCATGTCTATACACATACGAATTTCGTCCGGATTACTTTTTTTTTGGTACAACAACGATCGGTGAAACCCAGGGTGTCGGCTGGTCAGTGACGTCCTCGATTATATCGGCTTTTCTGAGTTTGTCTAGTTCTTTGTCGACTTTTTGACGTAGGTGAAAAGGGATACGTCGTGGTTTTTGAGCGACAGGTTTAACGCTTTCATCGATGTGTAATTTTACTGGCTGATCTTTGAGCTTTCCTGTCCCGTTAAAAACTGCTTTATATTCTGTGAGAAGAGAATGGAGACGCTCCGGAATGTGAGTTGTACGATCAGAAGAGTGAGCTTTGACGTCACTATGCAGCATGGGTGTAGGCGTTATGTTGTTTATTTCTTGAAACGTTGTGCTCAATAGTCCTAATTCAATTGCGAGATTTCCGCCAATCAGATTCGGTGCTTTTGTGTTAAGAACAAAAAACTCATCAAGAATGAGTTTTCGTTTTGACTCAGCGAGACACAGAACCACGCCCAATACTTTCAGCCGTGAAGTTTCTGTTGACGAACACACTTGCGATTTTCTTAGCTTATGTTGTTTCGTTTTTTGTAAACGTTGAAACGTTTCTATATTCAATATGTTTGTACTACAACCTGTGTCTATTTAAACTGGAATAGAATGTCCGGATACCTTAATGCAGGTTTTGAATGTCCTGAGTTTGTCCTTAGGATGAAGCGAGTTGACACGTTTTATGGAGAAGCAATTTTCTGCCGAAGGGTCGACCGACTGTTCGGTGCCTGGTTGAACGAAACGAACGGGGTAACGAGAAGGTGGTGGGTTCATACTATGTTTACGAGATGAGCGACATACACGTGCGAAGTGATTCAATTTTCCACACGATCGACATACTTGATTTTTAGCAGGGCATGGGGCCAAGCATTTCCGCAGTTAAAACATGACTTACTTGGTGTTTCTTTTTTGTGGACTTGCATTTGTAGATCAGCAATTTGTTTACGTAAAACTTGAACTTCCTCTGCTTGTGAAGCTTTACCTATATTGTTTGTGGCTCCAGCTTCAATTTCTTGAGATTGATGCTCCACGTCTTCGTATAATTTACCTCGTGTGAGAATGTCTTGTAAAGATGCTTCTTTGTTACTGAAACAGTATTCTCTAAGCTTGTTTGACGTTGTTCCTAAAATTAGCTGTGTTTTGATCTGTTGGTTGATACTAACAGATACATAATAAGATTGTAAAGTTTCGCCATCATTCTGTATTGTTTTTTGAAAATTCCAAACTTCAAAACATTCGTTCGTTTTCGGCTCAAAATATCGACTAAATGCATTAGTTAAATCTTCGATCGTAGTTCCAGTATTGTCAAGTACTTCAAAAATATCTTGTAATTCAAATCCTCCGTAATGTAATAACAAAGCTCTCTTTCTTGTTTGGTCTTCGATGTTCATTGCCGTTATAAAGTTATTAAATCTACTAACATATTTCTTCCAACGTATACCAACACTGTGCATTTCACTTTCGTCGAGAGAAAATTTAGGAAAATCTGGTAAAAAGGTACTCGTCGCCATTGTTGTATTTAGAAGCAGTAAAAACACGTGTGAACGCTACTCTATATATTTTCAACTGAACTTAATGTCTCGATAACCTCAAACACAACATAGTCCTTTTTCTTTGACCCAACAATTGCAATTCAAGTTTTGGAAGGCTAATTATTAGCTACCAATACATCTCACATATGCACTGTTGTTGACAATTAAGGCGTGTTAAAGTGGCTTTCTTAAACTATTTCATAAGTAGCTATCAAAAATAAGAAACGCCGATTTTGTGTGTCAATTTCGAGTTATAACGATATCAAAATGCTAACCTGTCTTAAAATTATTCTTATTTCTCTATTGTCCTAAACAATAGATCTGATGTTTTTTAACATAAAACCCCGCCCGATATATTTTCGTTAAAAGAACGACATGTATAAATTAAACTTAGAATAGAAATAGCGTTTTATGTTTTCCACTATGAATTTTCCTTTTTGTCGGAGATTCTGTTTAGCGATAAATGTGACATCAAATACCCTAAATTATAAACCGCTATCAACTTCATCAACAAAGTCAAATTGCCCTGGGAACGAGGTTGCCTCATTGATGTTCTTTTTCTCCTCAATGATTTCTTCCTAAAAAATTAACTAAACTACAGAACTAAAATTTAAATCAATATGAAAGCAATAAAGGTAAAAGTAATAAAAAATAGAAAGAAACTGTCCAGCAATATTTTTCTTTAATAGTTAGTAAAAACTAGCTAATAATTAAACTTAAGGCGCTAAGATTTGCTTTCAAGATTAAGTACAACCGTAATATATTTGGAATAACGCATAAATAAATCAACATTGAATGAATGATTACAATAAAATGACATCATTATGCGGCTACTGTAGAGGTTATTACCAGCCGAAATTAAAAAAATTACATGTAAATTAAATACTACTCGTTTACGTGACAAATGGGAGATATGTTAAATAACCTTCATTTTGGCTATTACAAAACTTCTAACGTTTGAATTTATTCTATTTTATTCTAATTAAAGTAATTGGATATTGAGCCGACAGTTGACATCACAGAAAAAGTGACTGACTGAGCAGTTATTTCTTAAACCATTTTGCTATCATTCTGTCCTTTTCATGACAAACTAAAACTGTTAAAAATTTACCTATCAGAAAGTATGAAAAAATCCTAGTTTTTTAGGGTTAAATATTCTGGGATTCACAATCGTAAAGTTTACGCAAAACGTCTATTCAACGTTTAGACTTACCCCCTGAAACTTAAGTATCGCCAATAACTGAGATTACAAGCATTCGGATATACGGCTCTTGTGAGTGGTGCAAACGACAACCAGTTTCCATTGTTCAATTATCGATATTCCAAAGTGGAAAATCTCCTCCCTCCCTCCCCAACGAAATGATGTTAACACTTTTCGATTGATGAATAATCTAATAAAATAGGTCGACTTAAATTTTCATAAGCCAGTAATCGTTTCTTGCATTGCATAATCATAATCTTGCATTGCATAATCTAAGGAAAAATATCTCCCTATATTCACGGTGAGAGAAACGACCGAACCTTGTTTTGTGACATATGCGAAGTGTGCTAATTATTTGGACAAATGCTTTTTTTTACCAAAACTTAACGCCCTTAACATTTTACAGACCCCCTTCCCTCGTTCCTTATAAGGAAATACAATTACGGTCTCATCGGGCCCCTAACATTGAGACCCGATTTTAAGATGCATTTGCCAATATATTATGGCACACAATTGTAGTTAGCACAGTATTGACAATGAGAATCAAAAACATGTATATATTATATGAAAAAAATTATAAAAATTAATGTGATCGTTAAAAAGGATTAAAAACAAAATAGAATGTAATTTGATTTAATAAAAGGATTTATAAAATCAACCAAGGAGGAGAGTGGGTACGTTTGTAGAAGATGCAAGTAGGCTGTTAGCGTGGTTAGAAATGCAAATTAACTTATTGCAGGTAGATATTTTTTTTATTTATTTACTTGTCTACTTACTTTCTTTTCAACATAAACGTTCAGATTTTTAGATTTTATGACAAAGTAAAATAATGCACCTACTTTAACGTGTTATATTAGTTTTTGCTATCTTTTTAAACTGCAAAGTACAGTTTATAAATAATTCGTAATTCCAAAGAAGCAATTCGATTGTGACTATCCCTAAAACCCACCAAGACGAGCGGCGTGACCCCCTTCACTTTTTCATAGATAGCATAGATAGCTTTAAAAGCACTATTTGTAGGCACTCGCATTGGCGTCGTAGCAAGGGCGTAATGCTGACATGTCGTTTATTTGGCCATAACTCCTAATCACTCAACTTTTAGCTGTCAAAATAGAGGTCCAAGAAAAAGAAATTAAATTCTCCATTGGGCAGTGCCTTTAGTTGACCATCCTGAAAATTGATTGCAAAAATGTTTTCCAATAAAACTTTTTTTTTCTAATTGCGGAATATTTGGGAGTTAAAATCTAACGTTACATTGCATATTTTTAATAAAAATAAAATAAAAAAATAATGAAAAATATGCATGATTGCAGGCAAAAAAGCAATCGAACTTTGAGCGTGTTTTGGGAAACACGCCTTATGTTTGAAAACATATTAACGTGTAGAAGTACTGGTCTAATAACTCTTTTTTACTAATAGCAAATCGCCTGCGAGTACAGTGCGTTTTTAATACAAGCTCCTTCTCTAAGCTCAATCATTTCTATGAAATTTAGACTCAAAGATATATCCATATCCATTTAATCGTTGAAATATGATGAAAAAGCCTCATGGTAAGTTCATTGCTTTTTCTTTATATATTGGTTTGTAAGTTATTTAAAATTTGGTTAGTACTTAATAATATTTTATGGATCGTTTTAACCCCGGCTATTGAGTACAAACAGGAGGAGTTTGACCGTCAAAACCTTCCCAATAACACTAACGAGGTTGGACGTCGAAAGGTTAAAACTGTGTTTAATAAATGTTACAATTTTTCCTTTATTTTATAAAATATAAATTATGATTTTCATTCTTAATGATTCTTAATGATAAATATATTTGCACAAATTTTATCAATTTTAATGTCATTAGATAAATGAATTAAATCATTAAAAAGTACAGCGTATTTCGGCCTTTAAAGGAAAAGTACATTGAATATCAATGACTATTATTATCACCGAAAAAAATTCAGTCCACGTTGCAAATTATTTTTTAAATATTTTTATTTCTTATGTTTCTGTATTTTAACGTCAATAAAAATTTTGATGCTGCAACAGACATTGTGCAAGGGTCTGGTGTCCTTCAAATCTGTTTATGTGATGATAGTGAAAACGTAAAAAAAGTAAAAAAAAACTAATTTGATCTATAAGCGTAATCTTTCCACAGAGCTTTTGTCAAGATTAAAAAGTAAACCTGTTTCTTATTTAAATGAAAAGTGCAAGCACTTGATCAGTTTTGATTATGTTTTGGTAATTTTCGCAAATAGTAGCTATTATTATCTTATGATAGGATATAACGAAGAAACATCACATTGCATACTTGGCTGATAAAAATTTAATGCAACAGCTGGGAATAGCGATCAGTCGAATATACATGCAACATTTTTGTCAAGATTTGCTAGATAACCAAATTGACATAGTGTCAGAAATTTTTGACACTGACAGACGATATGATCATTCCTGTATTGCAAGTTCTTCGTTTGTATCTGTTCAAATATGGCGTGCAAAACTTGAATCCAATGCAGCATATTAACGAACTATTAGAGGAACACAACTTTTACTTGTGCATGATAACAGAAGATGAGTTTCCCATCATTGAGAATGACACTCAAGGTAATTAACTACTGGCTGGTTGATTCGTTGTGTATGAATTGCAAACATGGCAGATCATCGCTTTTCACGCCTAACTCTTATATAAACTAGGTCTTTATGAAATTTTAAAATAAGTTACAGCGTATGCCTTGTTTAATAACTGATAGAACATGTTTGTCAATTTGAATGCATCGTACGTTCCATGTTTAACATTAATTCCTACCTTTTATATTAGATCAATGCTTTGCCTTGCATTTCGTGAACAATCTAAACATTCGGAGACGCGTTTACCGTGAAATATGTGACAAGGGAGCCACTGATTGGCAACTTCTTGGACACTTCTTGATCCCTTTTGAGAAAGGAGAGCTAATATACATTAACAATAAGGACATCGAAGTACGCGTGAACAAGATTTTGTTGGCGTGGGAAGAACTTTGGATAGAATTGCCAGAGAAAAAGTCAAGGGCTTGGCAGATATTGTCTGGGGTTTTGAAATTATTAGAAATATCGATTGATGCATCAGATTTCACAGGTTGGAAATTTTTTCTTTTTTTATTATTCTCAATATGTATTTTTCCAGTTTTATTTGACTCACTTCCATTCCAGCATAATTTCGTACAAATTCGTTTGCTCAGAGATTTGGAATTAAAAATAGAATTGCTGAGATTTCTTTATGACTTCTTAGGTGATGTGTTAAAAGAAGAGGGTCACATTTAAAGTTTTTATATTATATTATATTTAATAATTAATTTTATTAATGCGAAGGTAAGGTGGATCTCCATCAGACAATGTTGCGACAATTTCCTCAAATTTAGCGACGAAAATTTTATTATAGCTACGCTTAATGAAGAGTTGAAAAAGTTTAACTTTTCGTCCGTCACTCGAGAATCGTCGAAATCTAGGCAAGAAAATTATATGAGTGAACATATTAAATTCAGACTCTATCTACAATGGTTACTGATGCCAATCAAAGTCAAACCTCAACCATTAGAAGATGATGAAATAGAGTTTGATAAGGAAGTGATATTGCAAGCTATCCAAAAATTATTAAATTAATCCGAATAAAACTTGGGTCAAATGTTTAGCCATAACGTATAAAGATCTCTAGTTGTCAACTATCGTAGAGTTAATCTTCCTAACAAACACAAAAATCAACTACTTGTTGGGGAACATTGGTAGTTAAATTCATAACCTAACAGTAAATAATAACTGTCCCCTCTTTCCTGAAAAAGTTTTCTCTTCTTTTTTAGTTGTTGTTTCCTGTTACATCTTCTTTTAATTCGCTGCCATAAAAACAAAGTTGTTATTATTTTTAAATTTCGTAGCAAAAGGTTTCTTCTGTTTACGGCAGCCATTTTATTCTGAACATCTTTTTTTCCAAAGCAGGAAATTGATTTGCATTAAGTTCGAACTCAAGAGCAAAAGTGCCCTCCGAGCTTTTTCCGCTCGAGCGGAAAAATGCAGTCGTATGGAAACCTATCTTTAGTATAGAAAAAAACAATGTAATCACTTGCAGCGGACAAATTTAAAATTCGCTGTCCTTGTCTTGACAACAGCAACCTCTATATAAATTTAATTTTTATAGTTCTTTTTATCTATTTTAGCGACGTGGAAGCAATATCGCGGTACGGACAATCTCATCATTGCTTTCGATAGAATCATCAACAACATTGAAATTAAAGGGAAGTCAAATCAGAATCAACCTTTTAAGAAAATGACAGAAGACGTAGATTTTGAAATTAAAACCTTGGAGATAAAATGTGGATCAAGATAGACAAATCTATCGCGTATGAAGTCTTTGAAATTTCTTCAGCACATGATCAAAATTTAAACGTAGAAGCGACACAAGGTTTGTTGGTCAATTTACCAACTACAATTAGCTCCTGGTAACTCAAACACTGGATAACTCGAACTTTCATCATCTCGAACCATTTTTATGGACCCCTTACTTTCTTATAAAAAAAACTCCGGTTAACTCGAACATTCGTTAACTCGACCCATTTTTCGTCCCCCCTGAGGCTAATTTCTTCAGATAACTCAACGTTTTACTCGAGAAAAGGAAATTAAAGACTAGATAATGTTAGATTATTTTTTTCATTTTTAATAACACTTCTTTCCGGTAACTGCTGTCCCACCTCTTGAAAAATCGCTTTAACTTGAACTTTAATCTCAATATAGACTAAATTCCACTTAACAAGAGCTTTGTTTAACTTGGTCCCTTGGAGATTCGAGTTGCCGGGAGTTAACTGTTCTTTAAATAAACGTTCGCCGTATAGTTACGCCTTGGTAAAGTAAATGTAAAACAGTTAAGGGATGTTGGTAATTGGAGTTATTCTGTTTACTTTTTCCAAAACACAAAGTGTGTTATATGGAACGCTGAACAGTCTATATAATATACACATTTCTGAGCTTTTTAATTTTTAGATCGCCCACACATACATGCTTTTTCACATGGAGACAAGTTAACCAAGATATCCACTCATGCAGATAAGACCTTCCATACCCTCGTGCAACTGATTGTAAATGAAAGGGAACATGAGAGCTTTATAGAATATAAACCAAGTGGTGGGAAAGAACTTTGTCGACTTAATCTTCAGAATTGGCTTAAAGAATGCTCGCGATATATCTTAACTTATTTTAGCTGGGACGACGTTTCTTTCGTGGCTGAATCCTTCCAATTTCCCCCATATGTACCAGGCAATGTCGTATCTGAGTTGGCGTTTTTGTTCATGAATACCCTCCTTGAAATCCACAATGGAATTGTGAGCGTCATAACAGACTACAACACGATAGAGCACGTGACGTTTTTGAAATACAATATGGACCTAATTCGTCAAATTGGTCCATTTGGAGAATATACAAAGCGAATTCTCATATTGTATCCTAGCCCGGTCATTTTCATGAATATAAGATGTACTTATGCAGTTGAATTTCCTCATATTCAAAAGGAGTTTCGAGATGGCGAGAAAGATATCCAATGCTTATTGATTACTCACAAAAACCTAATTGGTGAAGCTGATGTGCATTTTGTCAATATTGTTGCAACTCCAAACTATGTCGGTGTGACAGATGACTATATATGTGCAGATTGCTTTTTAATTGACAAAGACATCTTGGAGACAAAGGATGGACTAAAAAATTGGTTTCAAGCAGTTTTAAAGAAGTTTATCTCTCCTAGCAGCAGTCCAAACGACACAGTAGAAAAATCTGTGTTTATGAAGTGCATTGCTCACATAACAGGTTTTCTTGCCACAAGAAAATCAATTCAATGTACAGTACCAACTTTGGATCAGAACACTACAAAACAAGTCCAGTCAGTGATGCTTAACATTGACCAACTACGAATACTGCATCGCTCAGGTACAAAGAAGAAAATCATTATTTCCAATTTTGGTGGCGGTAAAACGCAGCTGGGATTGTGTGAACTGGAATATCTTGCTACACATGCTGAGGAAAATACCAAAATTTTTTACATATGCTGGTCCTCAAGGGACTTGCTGGTGAATGATATTAAAAGATTTGTTGACGCCCTTACCATCAAAGATATTGTTAAAGTACACGTCATTGGTTTAATGGAGCTAGCTCAAGATCTTGAACTTTCTAATATAACTTCACTTTCTCAGGTTGTATCTAGCCTCTTTAAACGTCACAAGGGCTGCATAGTGCATATAATTATTGACGAATATGATGGCGAGCAACTTAGCCTGGAGATTGCTCAAGATTTTCATGTTATACATAGCAAACCTGAATTCAAGCACTGTCATATCATGTTGCTGCCCCATTCTCTTGGTAAATACCGCACGTTGGTGTCGTCAAGTGGACGCCAAAGTCATAATAAATATCAATACCAAGCTACTGGTTTGTCGAGATTCGTTTTGGATAAGTGCATGAGAACAACAAAATGTAATTATGAGCTTATCAGTAGAATCGAAGCTATTATTTGCAGCAGTGTTGTGGAATATAGGCACCCAAAGCAGACCAAACAGCTGCCACAATTTTTAAAATGGATATCATCAACAGCGATAGAAAAAATTGAAAAGGAATCTCCCAACACAAATGAAGTTCAACCAGTCCCTGCGAGAGATACCACCGACCATTTAATATTTGAAGCTCCGATTGATTTAGACACAGCAGTTTGCAATTTCAAAGGAAATTCCACTAGATAAAGAGATAAAAACTGAAACACAAATTCGTTTACCAAACTTTTGTTGGTATTGGCCATGGTATTCCAGATAGGAAGCCAACCTATTACTATTTAGAAGACAACGAAATCTCTGATCATGAAGTAATATCTAGGCTAGCGGTAACATTGGAGCATCGATTTCTTAGTGGTGATATTTCAAGATTGGTTCTCTGTAACAGTTCTTACCATCAGTATATAATGCAGCATGTATTGAATCAACTTGGTATACGCTTTTCCACCTATACAAAAGAATCAAATTGGTCACTGAGAAACACTACTGATGACCACAAAGATGTTTTGTCTGGCAATCCTTACATATTGATCACCAATTGTGAAGGATGTCGGGGAAGAGAAGCAGACCAAGCTTTTGTCTGTATTGATCAAGACGATTGTGTTCAAAAACATTTAACTCTGGAATGCATGACCAGAAGCACTGGGGAATTGTTTATAATTGGTCTTAAAAAGCCATTACTGAAAGAATCTCCGTCAAGTAAGGTAGAAGACTTGAGAAAGTTTTTTGAGCGATGACGGTCGCGTTCTTCAACAGGAATACAATCTGATGAGCCAATTAAAAATTCAATTGGAGCTATTTTAACGCAGGTTATAGCTGAAAATTTGCTTGATTCCTTTAAAATTCAAACGATTCAGCATTTTAATGCTGAGAAGCCTCTTGTTGAAAATGAAGGTGGTTGGAAGGTTAACATAAACTCAAATCGATATAGACAATACATTACCAATCTGCAAGGGAATGGTGTTAGTTTCACTGAAAATCAAGATGGCGCTAACAATGGGGATGTTTTAAAATGTAAGTGAACTCTGAAGTCTAAAAACTTTCAGAAAAGAACTAAGTAGTAGTATTCCTTGTTCGCTTTATTAGAATATGTCTCAATACTTTCTTATAAATTGAATTGAAAAATTTTAAATAAGATGAATGGTGCAGTAATTATTTCAACTAAAGCAGTCGATGCAAATTTTAATCATGATTGTGCTAGAAATATATGTCGATTAATAATGATCTCCACTAAACCGGTGTTATTCCATTTAAGTTGCAAATTGCTGAACCCGTGGACGAAGTAAAATGCTTTTATCGTGACTCCAATTCATGCTGGCTGTCATGGAAGCCAAATGGATACAATTATGTTGTGCGCAGGAGAGATGCAAGCTCTGATTGGCGCGAAGTGTTGCGAACAACTGCAGGAAGATGTTCAGTCACTAATCTTGTAAACGGAGGCAACTATCAATTTTCTGTCACAGCTTATAGCACTGTTGTATCGTCTGATCCGGCTTATGTGAACTACATTCACAAGTAAGAAAACATATATATATGTCCAAAATTTTGTTTACACAAAAAAATCGGATGACTTTTGTAGGTTTGCAATAAAAAAAAGGTATCAGTTTCCGCCAAATCTCGTGTCGCGTTGGAGATTGCTCACAAATGACGTCAACAAAATCCGTCAAACAAAATTTACTTCAGACAATACATTTATCACCCAAAGAAGATTTCGTTACTTCGTCAATCTTTGATAAACCTTTTCTACATTTCTTCTTAACCGCTTTTCCTGTAGACGATAAAACATCTCTTAAAACATCACATCGTGGATGGCTTATCGTTATCTACATCTGCCCTGCCCTGTATTTGCTTGGAAAAAAAGCCATTGCGCGGTTTTTCATACTAATTTGTCCGATTCTGTCGATAAACTTACTACTAAAGCGCGAAATCTTTGTTCAACAACGGCTGTTTGAGTGTCGGCTAAGAGGGAATTAATTTTCGCGAGAATTAATATTCGCGAATTTAGCAAGTCCCCCGTAAGAAAATTCGTCGCAATTACGCGAAAAAAAAGGAGAATTTGTCCCTTTTTTCTTTTCTTTTTACTTTTTCGGCGGTATATAGTAAGAGACATAAAATAAGAACCGCTAAATTCACCTACCTATTATATGCAAATTAGCTAGGTTTGCAATAATTTTTTAAGGTATCAGCTTCCGCTAAATCTTGTGTCGTGTTAGAGATTGTTTACTAATAACTTCAATAATTTTTTCAAGACTAGTCGGTGGCCCGTGGCAAAATCAACGGCTGCGCCCGTTCTTTTTATACCGCATTGCGTGCGTCTCGCTACTTGCGGTATCATTTTGCGTGAGAGACAGAAGGACGTATACGGGTATTATAATACAGATTTTTGACTCTCCCCCTCCATCAACCTGCGTCTACTTACCCCCTCTCCCTGAGTTAACGTCATCTCTTGGAAAAAGTCGAGATGCTTATACATATTTAACCTCAAGAGAAGTTAATTGACTTCACGTAAGTGAAAAAACTTTCAAACGAAAGAATAAAAATTTCGAAGCGGAAGAATTTTCACGCGCTAACTGGTCACATTCAGTGTAACAATCTTATAATAAAGTTTTGCTAAATTAGAAAAATCAAGAGTTTTAAAATTGTGAAGGTTCAACAGAAGTGTCACCTCGCCCCTCCCCACCCCCGTCAACCAACGTAAATTTCAAACTTTAACCCAACGGTTGACGCAATTTGTGAAAAACCCCTTAGAAAATTATGATGGTCCAGTTGGCTGTATTTTTAATGTATTAATGTTTTAATGTATTTTTTTAACGATTATTTCTTATTTAGAATAACATACAATGGCAAATCTACATTTGAAGGTGAGTTTGAAAATTTTATTTGCGTTTTATATTACAACAAGGACATCAAACTGACAGTACAAAATGATAGATATGATAGATAAAATATATTTTGCCATTAAAACAAAAAATAAATTAACAGGATATATAAAAATAAATTAACAGGATAGGAATCTGTGCTTAGAAAACTCTTAACAAAGAAATTCTTTCTTCACAGAACTGGCAATTTTTAAAAATACAATTTGAATATATTTTACAGAAAATATTTGTTTACTAACACTCATAACACAATGCGGTTAACGAGTTCTTCTCTAATGCTTCGCTTCGTTTTAAAGGGCTTCTAATGTCTTTTTACAATATGTCTTCAACAAAAAAAATTCTACCTGCAGAAGAGATGATATGTAACCTAACTTTTTTAGATTTGGAAAAGTTGATTTTGGGTAGCACCATTGATGCAATCCGAGAGAAGCTGTCCGCAGATCGAGACTTGCTGTTTGCCACAAATCGCTCTGGTAAAACGCTACTTATGAGTTCCGTTATTCACAACAAACCCGCAATTATTAAAGAATTTTTACAAGCAAAGAACTGCGATCCATGGACAGTCGACAATTCAGGAAAAAACGCATACCACCTTTCTGCGTCTGCTGGACACAGGAGATGTTTAGAGGCGCTTTGTGCGCACGACATTTCGAATATTAACCGCGGTGATGTGAACAGCGATACACCGTTGCATCTTGCTTCGAAGTTTGAGCACATTGGATGTGTTAACTTGCTTCTTCAATTTGACTGTAATACGAAGATTGAAAATAAAAAGGGTTTGACAGCGTCGGATATGGGAAATGAAGAAATTCAACGTATTATTAACTGTCATTAACCTTGAGCTGAGAATTCAGCTAGCATTTATCATAAAATTCAGCACAATTAGAATGTGTCACACTTGGATAAAATTTCCGTAAACAACATTTTGCTAGCGTCAGCACTTTTTTGTCCCGTCACATTCATGGAATAGTCAGAACGCAAGTACGGTCAAAATTTCGTGCAGATAATAATTTCTCTTTTAATTAAATTATGTTATTTACCGTTACTTGGATAAAAGAATCACCTACTTCTTCTCCCTTTTTTCAATTTGAAGAGGGTAAAAAAATTTTTTTGTATTATATATTTCTCTTTAAAAATATGTAATAAAATATGCATGTTAAATAAAACAACCTGAAACAACTTCTTTTTGTGACAATCCTGGGTTTTTTTTTCCAACATACAACAGATTCTCAACATGGGAAATTAGATATTAGAATCCACTAAAAGTCTCTTTTTATCATATGTTTTTATCCAAGTACTTCGTTCTTATAAAAGTAAGTCAATTTACAGATTCAGCATATAATAACACAAAACTGATTTTTGACTGGCTCTTCTCTCATGTAACTGTGTAAGGCCTAAAATGAAGTATTTCAATCCTGAAGCCTGACGTTATTTTTAAAGTGTTGTAATCACAATTTAAAATTCTCACACTCACTGTGAAAGTTCCGGTGACTACCGTAAATTCTCTAATAAAAACCCGGGACGTTAATTTAATATTTCAGGTTTTAATAAGGGGGCGTTTGTTGAAGGGGGTGTTTAAAAGAGAGAGGCATTTATTTAAAAATTTCTAGTTTGTATTTACACAAACTATTTTAGTTTGCATTCTTTTAGTTCTTTTAATGACATTTACAACATTAAATTTTGTGTATTGACGGGGTCTTTACTGATGTCATCATAATTTAAATTATCGTTCTTTTGTATTATTTTCGTGCATGAGTGGATTTTTCCACGAACTTCTCCACTAGTCGCCTATATAAATAGGCTACTTCCCTGTTCTCAATGTGAAATGAATTCTGAAATGAATTGAAGATTTATCGTTCCACCAACTTCTCTCGCCTTTTGGAAATTTGATATTTTTGGGTTTATTTTCAGTAAATCGTGTATATTTCTATGTCTTTTCTAAAAGAGATGACAATAATAGAGTGATCGTCAGTAATCTGGTAAAAAGCGGTCATCTTATATCAAAAATCGTTTTGGAAGAGAATCGACTATAATTATGAGTCCACGCAGAGTTTTAGAAAACAGAAAAAGAATGCTATCTGGCGCTACTTCTATTATTCGTATTATAGCACCAGAAGACATTTTATAATCCTTGTTTATAACTATTCACAAAATTAAACTTCTTTTGCTCCGAGTTTCGTGTAATGGGTTTTGCGGCAACATGTTGGGGACGTCAAACTGGGTTTAGTCCAAAAAAAGTTCCACAAAATGGCGGCTTTTGACGAGAAAGCATGTCGTAAACACAAGAAAACGTGGCTTTAAAGTTGCTTTATTATTTCGAATTTTACTTAACAAATTGTAAATTACTAGTTCTCAATATAGTATAAACAGGATAAGATAAACTGTTTTTAAAGTGGCAGGTAAGATTTAAGAGAAACTTGCTTCACATATTAAAAAATGATAGTGTACTCCCTCCACAAAAAAAACGAATAGTCCTTAGCTTAATATTCTCAACAGTTTCCGGCACTTGATTTACAGAGCCACAAAGAACCACGTTTGTCACAGAAAGATGTGATGTATTAGAGGCGGCGCCAGATTTCATTGATTAATCTGATTAATACTGAAGTCGCAGCAAATAAATAAGCGACAAGGTCTTTAATATCGGGAAAACAGGTTAAATAAGAACACGTGTTTACAATATATCTATGTTTATCTCTTTCTCTCTATTCACTATCATAACTCTCGTGCCATCAAAATCGTCCCTCTTCTTCTGACCAAGTCCTCTCCATCGTCGATGTCTTTACGACATTACATCTTCCCCTTCGCTAGACGAAATGGACGTAGTCCGTATCTAAATGTAACAAAACAACAGCAGACAACGTTCATATAAAATGTCAGGGGGTTTTATTTTCGTAACTCTGTAGGGTTGTATGCTGTAAGGAATGGAAAGCTTATTGTACTTCAGTTGCTTGACAATGACACGGTCTCCTTCACATAACGATGGTTCTTTCGTATGTCGACGTTCATCTGCGTACTGTTTGTTTCTTATTTTGGCCGCTTTGTCATTGTCAGTGGCTATTTGTTGCTGGTTTTCGTATGTTAGTTTGTTGTCTATTGATGGTATTGAGTAACTAATTTTTCTATTGAACATCAGTTCTGAAGGGGCAAATTTGGTGGTACTATGAGGTGTGGAGCGGTAAGCAAATAAGAATCTAAAAACTTCTTCCCTCCAATCCTTGTGTTCTAGTTTAGCTGTCCTCATTATTTTATTAAGCGGTTGCTGAATCGTTCTGCTTCTGCGTTTGCCTGTGGCCATAGTGGAGTGGTGCGTCTGTGTTTTATTCCCCGTTGTTTGAAGTAAGATTTGATTTTCTGCGAGCTGAATGGTGGGCCATTATCGGAGATAACGTTGCGTGGATTACCGTAAGTGCTGAACATTCTATCTAAACAAGGTATCAGTGTTTCAGCTTTGGTACTCTTGAGAAATTCCACCTCTGGAAACTTAGATCTTTGGTCGATCACGACAAATAGGTAGTATCCTGTGGGAAATGGTCCAATAAAATCAATGTTCAAAGTTTCCCAAACTTGTTCTGGTATATCCATTATTCTGATAGGCGCATCTGCTCTTGTTGGTGTAACAGCTTGGCATGGAATGCAGTTTGAGATTTTCTTTTCAACCATATCGTCTATTCTACGTCTATGGCCTTATCATGTCTTTTCCGTTCAGCCTCGCCATGCCCTGAAAGCTTGGAAAATAGATAGTTTGTCCCGGAAAAGGCTAATGCGTTGATTGCGGCACCTGCCACAATTACAGCGATCGTTGCCATATTTTATTAGTACTCCACGCTATGAAACCTACCATCTAAAATGTTCAGTTGCGCGTCCATCAGCAAATAGACATAGCACCGTAGATCCCCAGTCCCGTCGGCTTTCTTGGTCATGTGCAACGTAATGCCGTCACTAAGGCGTTGAAGTGGCCTTCCAGAGCCATGCAGAGTATTGTCATTGGAGGATCTGAAGTCAATACATAACGCATACCTCTCGTTAAAAAACTGTCGTTCAGCCTCGCCATGCCTGAAAGCTTGGAAAATAGATAGTTTGTCCCGGAAAAGGCTAATGCGTTGATTGCGGCACCTGCCACAATCACAGCGATCGTTGCCATATTTATTAGTACTCCACGCTATGAAACCTACCATCTAAAATGTTCAGTTGCGCGTCCATCAGCAAATAGACATAGCACCGTAGATCCCCAGTCCCGTCGGCTTTCTTGGTCATGTGCAACGTAATGCCGTCAACGGCGTTGAAGTGGCCTTCTAGAGCCATGCAGAGTATTGTCATTGGAGGATCTGAAGTCAATACATAACGCATACCTCTCGTTAAAAAACTGTCCAATGATCACGCTAGAGTCGTGACTACCAAAGAGGTTGGCAATCTGCTCTAGGTGGTCCTTGGGAAGCATGGCATGGCTATATAATTCATTCGGTTCGCCCTCGACAGTAACACTTATCTTTTCAATTTAGGGTTGTAGAACACTTCATTTTTTCCAGCATAAGGCTTCACTATTGTAGGGTCTTTATAAAGAGTAGCAGGATACCCTTTAGGCTCTTGGCTGGAGTATCAATTTGAAGTTGTATGAGGTTGTCACGACTTTACTTCTTAGGATCCGTTCATAGGCAGCGCCAATCTTGCATACCGCGACATCATAGCACTCGCCAGGCCCTCATGGCTGATTTTGTCAAACTCCAATGTGATGTTAGTGATCTTGTAGGTGGCGTCGGCTGCTTTGGCTGCCGTAGATCCCACGGCAACCGTGCCCCTATCTTTGATCACGTCGGCGTATGATGCGAAATGTAGAATGAACTGTAGCCTGTCATAGAGCCCTGCTTGATAAAACGGTAAGTCCTTCATGAGTTCGAACATTTTACCGAGGGGGATGGAAAAGGTGTTCCCATAGGCGGCAGCAATGGCCTTCTCTTCGTCCGTCCCTACATAGTCAGTGGCTTTGGCCTGGAGAGCCCTGATAGTTCCGTCATTGGGGTTAATACCCTCTAGGATGAGATTGTTTTCTCTGTCAAACTTGGGCAGCCATAAGTCCGGGTACACTGCTAAGGTATTGTAATCAGATATATTTTGAATTTCGTTGCCATTTAGGGTGATGCGTAGGTTTCGCACCAGACTTTTGCCTAGGTTGCTGACTAGTGTACGTTTGGTGTTAGTCCCAGTCAACGTCATATCAAATAAGAGCCTGAGACTGCCGGGAAAGATGACATAATTTTGGGACATATTTGGACTGTCTACATAGAGGTCCTCGTTCTGATTAATGGTGCTTGGTATATGACTTATTTGGACCCTCTGACGGCGTCCCTTGATGCCAAAGAGCTGCTTCGTTTCCGCGTAGGGATCCAGTGTCATTCCGAATGTTGTACTCATGTTTTATTATATGGAAATCTTCCAATAAAATGGCTGATAATCCAGGATTTACGCCTGAATATAACATAGAGGATAAGGGTGGTGGTGGTTGGACAGATGACAGACCTGATGATACTACGAAAAAACTTCCATCAACGCCAGGGCCTTCAACGTCAGAAGAACAACAACGAGAACAGCATACTTGGAGCACGGGGACACCCGTGGAGCAACTGCTTGAATCGAAGGTTAATAGTCTCTACACACATCTTAGGCAGGAGCAGGGGATGCCTAATGCGATACATTACGATGCTTTCAGGCTGGATAGAGGGAATCAACTTATTGTTAAGGAGATAGTGAAAGGTAAAAAAACCTTCAAGGAAATAGTGATTACGAATCAAGATGGTACCTTAAAATCTGTTGGCCAGATACAAACGTTGTTAGGTAAGGAGCGTATGATATCCTTAGGTTTTGACGACTATGTTACACCCAACAAAGGTGGTAAATTCAGGGCCCAGAAACTCCTACAGGGGTACAAGCATATAGAGGAGGAGGTTGAGGAGAAGGCTGATGATATGGAGATGCTGCCCTTGCTCGAGAAGGTTATGGACGAGACGCAAAGTTTTTTAGATACTTCATTTGGTGGGGATGGTGAAGGCATCACTGAACGTGAAAGAAGAGGGTTTGACGACAGAATTCAAGAGATAAGGGGCGCCATTAAGCTACATAAGGCCAATATGATCTTATATAACAGTGAGATTATCAAGGCGGAGGGCAAGTTAGAACAACTTGAGGAGCAGAAGGCCGGGGCAGCCGAAGGACAAAAGGCTAACCTTGATGAGGAAATAACAAAGATGAATAAAAAAATTAAGGATCTGAACGAAAAAAGAAAATTGAGCAGGAAGCACATGGCCTACTATCCTCTGACATATACCCCCAGCTGAGGGTTATCAAGGACACGCTTTTGAAAATCGCCGGGGATGATACGTCTTTGCTCGAGAAGCTTAAAATATTGTTCAAGGAACAGGGTTTAACTATAGCCAGCATCGTCTCGGCCATTGGACTGTTAGTTTCAACCAGCGTGCTCTCCGTCACGGGAGGTTCTTCCGCAGCAGGTGCTGCAGGAGGAAGTGCCGCAGGAGGAAAAGGCTTTGTAGAGAAGCAGCTGGAACGATTGGGTAAATTCTTGAAGTATTTAGCAGGTAAAGCAGGTGCTGCATTACCCGGGATTATTGGTACGGTTGTCTCGTTCTTTCTCAGGGTAGCGGCAACTATCGTGGAATACGCGGCAAAACATCTGTACATGGCGATCGCGGCCGCTGCCGCAGCCGGGTTTGTCGTGCTATATGTTGGTTGAAAGACGAAAAAGGCCTAATATGATCTATTTTTTCAGCCATATATAGGCAATGATTAGCCCTACCCCTGCCGTGATCAGTGTTGCCTTGGTATCCTCATGTTGGTTTTGTGGGGGTTGTTCGGGAGTATGTACGGGAGGTGGGGGTGGTGTAGGAGGTGTAGATGGTGTAGGAGGTGTATTAGGCATAGGGGGTGTGGTATGTATAGGGGGTGTGGTATGTATAGGTGTTTTGATAGTATGCATAGGGGGCATGGTATGTATAGGGGGTATAGCATGCTTGGGATGTGTACTATGCATAGGGGGCGTGGCATGCTTCACAATAAGCTTGTTATTCACGTCAACCTGGACACCCACGCTTACATTTGCAGGTGCGATCAAGATGTTGTTGTTGTACCCTACAATTTTACCTATACGTAGGTTCATGTCGGATGGCAGCATGTATACGCTGGGCATGACGGCGAAGTTTACTGGGGTCCTGGCATATTGGAGTACTTTTTGGAATTGCGTGATATCATGCCCTATATTTTCCTGACGTTGTACCATGGCTTCAAATTTCTGCATCAAAATCTGCCTTGCTGTATAGTTTCCGCGCCAGACCCGAGTAAGGATGCCTTTGCCCCTGCTTGTGATCCAAGCAATAAGACCACGTAGACCCTTATACTCTCACTTAGCTTGGTCAGACCTTCCGACGTTAGGCATTGACTTGTTCGTATGATGAATTTGGCCCAATCAACCCTCAACTTGAACCGTTGGTTAATGAAGCCGATACCGATTTGGTTTTGTACAGGCCATTAGGGTCGGCACCGTACTCTCTACATACCTGCGCATACCCGGAGGTTGAGTAGGGGTTTTTGTATTGTGAAAACCCATCGTTAAAAGACATGGGTACCTTCATCCTTGCTAGAATGCGACGCATTGGAGTTGACAAGGGGTACGGAGCCCGTCATATGCTTGGCAGATATACCTAAGGCTTTACTCGAACAATGGACGGCGAAATTCACTTGGATGTTCCAGTAGTCCAGGGCTTGTCCTTTTGTCCATACCTGAATGACAGGGTCGTTCAGGTAGGTTGTTGTAACCTTGATGGGGTATTTGGTAAACTCGGGGAATGCCACAGAAATGTGTGACCCCGTGGACACATACAGGTCCTGATGCTCCAAGTTGGTTACACCAAGTGGCCATTCTCCCCTGTTGGGCTTGTACCTTGCCTTGGGGTTGTATGAATATATGCTCATTCCTTTCTTGTAAGAAGAAAGGGATGAAGCAACTATACATTACTGATATTGCGAAACCCACAATATTTGAGGACTACTTAGGGCAGGATACGAGAATTGCCTTGAAATCTCTGGCCATTAGACCTATATGGCTGAATATTTACAGCGAGAACGACCTCACTATCCGTAAGGCAGGTTCCATGCAGGTGGAGGTCCGAATTGAAATCATGAACGGTCTGTACAGGATCGAGGATTTAGCGGCCATTGTCAACAGTCAGGCACAAAATGGACTCTGCAGGCTCCGTGTAAGTGACGGGTACACGGTGGTCATTAACAGACCACTGCAGGACCTCTTGGGCCTACCCTACAATCCTGCCGAAAAATTTTATAAAAAAGGTGACTATGATTCCTTCTACAAGACTGACATCTACCACAGATTAAGACTTGTTTGTCCCCATTGGACGAGGACGACTGCTTGTTGGATGGTAAAAAGTCCAAAATTCTGGCTTTACTCCCCACTAAGGAATTAAACGCCTGGGGGATATGCTTACATGGACTTTTGAGACCCCGATCTACCTACCTCTGAAGGGGTCGACAGATCGCCTCGAGTTCATGCTTACAGATGAACATCACCATGAGAAAAATGTCTCGTTCACCGGATTAACGATGCAGCTGCTTATAGAATAAATGGCTGATATAACCAAGCTGTATACAAATTTACCGAGCGCACCAGCGGAAGATACTATACAGGAGGGAGGTCAGGCCTACAGACTCAAAAAGATTGAAGATATTGAACAGTATCTACGAAATGAGATTAAGGAGCGGGACAGGCTCGCAAAAAGTTTAAAATGCATGGGGTCTGGATCCGATACTGCGATCACGGACTATTGGGTATTACTATAGTAACGTCAGGTGTCGGAATTGGGAAGTTGGCCTCGGATCTGGGGGCACCACTGTGTATTGCCATGGGAGGAATCACGATTGCCGTAGGAGTTGGACAGGCAGGTCTGAGAAACGCCGGCAAGAGGCTTAGTGTGAAAGCCAAGAAACATGAGGCAATTAGGCTACTCGCTGAAACAAAATTGAACTCCGTCGTCGATCTCATCTCAGGGGCTGTGGAAAATGGGGTGATTGAAGACCATGAGTTTAGCCTCATTGCGCGGGAGAAGCAAAAGTATATGTTATTGAAGGAACAGATGCGACAGCGTGTTAAAAGGATTGTTGACTCCATCAATGAACGGGAGCGTGTTCAGCTCGTTGCGAGGGGGAGACAAGAGGGTAGGGATGAGTTTTTAAAAAGGGTTCAATCTGTACAGTATGCAAGCAGTATTTAGAGCCCCCACCTGAGTATAAACCTTAATTTTATACATTTTATAGGCACTAAAAGGCCTATAAAATATAGGGGTTTTTAATCCTCACTCAGCAGCCATTCAGCGTTAAAGTCCTTGTACCGACATTCCACAATATGGACCTGAGGGTAGTAGTTTTTACCTTGCACATACACCGATGATAGTGCCAGGATGGCACTGGCTTGACAGGGTTCATCGTATGGTACTGGCATACCACGGAATTTTGTCGTGATTGTGTCTTTGTAATATTTGAGCTTGACGTTCACGTAACGACCTTTCTTGACCGGCTCCGTCGTCAATTGCTCAGAAATCAACTCGGATATCCTGGACCATATTTGACGATACTTCGCAATCCAATTAGGGTACTCTTCAAAATCAAGACTCATTGTAGGTACGGCACTGGTATTGTATTGTATTGCTGACTCCATGTGGAGACCATATTTTTGGTGTTTTTACCCTTAGGTTTACCACAAGGTCTCGTGTATGATACCCTACGATGTACCTTTGATCCTTATCCCCATTAGAAGGAACGGGCTCTGACACTGTCAGGTGGTCCACGTTGATATCATTGATATTGGTAAAGGTAGTCGCAAAGTTGTAGAATTCTCGGGGTTTCACAAGCTCATTTCCAAATTTCAGCATCCTTTATTGAATTTTAAACAAGGGCCGGGGATTGCTTCTGCTCGAACATACACAACTACCTCCATTATACGTAATGTATTCATGATAGCAGTACCAGCACAACAATTTAGCCTGTACCACAAACCTGCGCCCACAGCTTACACCTGTCATACTCATCTAGTATACGTTCACAGTCATTACATTGTTCTTCCATTTATTTCTAGGTCATTAAAGCGATCCCATAGGTCTTGAATCCTTCGTTCCTTCTCCTTCTCCCTCTCTGATTCTTGTACTAATGCTAAGGCCAATCAGTGGTAGGAAGATACCAATGCCAGCCATAAAGGTCATGAATACTGCACTTCCAAATATATCGAATTTTGATTGCCGAAAGTTTATGCACATTTATTAGTAGTAGTATTTTGATTTCATCCTACAACCCTTTGGGGTTGTAGGATAACCTTGACTTCAAACCAACCCCCACAATTTTTCAAGATCTGCCTTTTCATCCTCCGAAAATCACCAATCTATGACCCTATCTGGATGCCAGGCCAATGGAAGAAGATCCTCCTTAATCCCGGCCTTTTCGGCTTTCCTCTGACGATAGGCAGAGAGTACCTTAGGCCTGGTGCTCATGATACTATACATATCCCGGGTGACAAACCAGTCCGGAACATATTTGAGCATCAGGGGATACTTTTCAACAGCTTTGTTGCACATGTCCTGCGCCTTGAACTGATCCGGCACATATCTGATTATAAGGGGATTATCCTCAACGGCCCAGTTACTCATATCCTGAGTTCTAAAACGATCTGGTATATGCAGGAAAACTAAAGAACATGGAAAAATATTGAAGGCCTTGTTGCACATGTCCTGCGTCTTGAAACGGTCCGGTACCCAGTTTAGCGCGTAGGGATACTCCCCAACGGCTTTGTTGCACATGTCTCGCGTTTTGAACCAGTCCGGCACATCCTCGAGCATGCGGGGATTTTCCTCAGCAGCCTTGTTGCACATGTCCTGCGTTTTAAACCGGTCCGGCACATCCTCGAGCATGCGGGGATTTTCCCCAACATCCTTGATCCAATTCTCCTGGCTTGCAATATCATTCTTGATATGTTGAATCAATTCGGCCTTGAATACCTCTACATAATCCACGGCTTTTAGCGATATTTTTTAATTGTTTGACTGTGTGCGCGTTCATTTCTTTATTGTATAGATTTTTCGATTGTGGGAGGATTTCGATGTGGTCAAAAACTAACGCATCTTTACTGTGCATGCGTTAATTTTTTGATGACGTCATCACTCTATAAGGGAATTCCCCTACTGGGTGCGCTAGAACTATTTTTAACTCATTTGCTGTATGATAGAGACTTACCCTTGCATGACTCAACACGGTCTATTAGGGATTTACCCCACTAAGCACCGCATGGCACTGGATTTGTTGTGTTTGACTGTGGCGTGTGCGTGCGCCTGCGCTAGAACATACATTTCCCTATCTCTATTATGACGTTTGATGTTTTCTTGTACATGTGGTATTTCCTTTCTCAATGAGTTAAGGTTTTTATTTATTTTAGAACGTCCAAAAAAGAACAAAAAAGGTTCCGTCGAAAATAAAACACTCCATTGGAAGTCCCAGTCTATCACTTGCTCCTTTAAGAGGTTTTTATAATTATATATTTTTTATCATTAGATTAGAATTAGTTTTTAATAGATACATAGAAATTTGTTAAATTGATTAACACTTTTTTACTTTAGCTCGTTCTACTAGCTTTTCCGATTTGCCAGCTGAAATTGAAAGATAATTTGCGACTCAAGTAAATTTCGTGCAATTCTTCCGTGTATATACCATACCAAGAGATTTTACCGAAATCTAAAGCTAACAAAAGCATTCGAGTGAATATGCAGAGGGTGATAAAGACCGCTGGTTCATTTTCAGGGATTTCGATTGAGTTAAAGACCATTTTAAATCATCCACAATGGCACACAACTTGGCTAAATTTAAGTTTACTTGCTTATGGTTGGTATTTAATTGAGAAAATTCAATTGCGCTTTAAAGAATGACACTCTTTTATTTTTTAAATCTTTCTTTTGTTGCCGCTTTTTAGTGTTTAAAAGCGGATTCTTTTGTTTCATTCATTTCTTTATGTTTCATTTTCTTTATTTGGAATTTAGTCTTTATATTGTATTATTTGTATTATATTTTAAAAAAGAGAAAAGATTTTTGGCAAAACTGACGCTGATTTAATTGTTTATATACGCAACTTCATTTATTTTTGTCATTATCGTCATTCCTCTCCTCCTCATAATCATCCTCCTCATCATCCTCCTTCTCTCCCCATCATCCTCACAATCATCCCCCCTTCTCCTCCTCATAATCCTCATCCTCCTCATCGTCATCATCATCACCATCACCATCACCATCACCATCACCATCGCCAATCACCATCACCAATCACCAATCACCAATCACCAATCACCAATCACTATCACCAATCACCATCATCGCCATCACCATTATCACCATCACCATCACCATCACCATCACCATCATCACCATCATCACCATCATCACCATCATCATCATCATCATTATCATTTAATCCTAATTACAAAGTGGCGCAGAAATTAATTACAAATTGGCGCAGCTTAAAAATTACAAAGTGCGCAAAATAATTACAAAGTGGCGCATAACAATGTGGCTTACCTCGGCGGGCGGTGTAAACCGACCGCAATTCGTTGATTCGCTCTGTATCGTTCGCCTGTGCTTTTTGAAGAACTTCTGCTTGCTGTATGGTGCTTTCTACAGTCTTTCCTATCACCAGTATTTCTTCCAAGGCTTTATCAGGATTTCGGAAGCTATATAAACGTAACTTGTTGTTAGTAGTAGAAAGTTCAATCTGTCTTTTGATTTCCAAATTTTTATCGTGAAAGTCACATTTTACTGCTTGTTCTTTTAATCGTATAAAATACTGATGTATCGTTTCATCTTCTTGCTGTATCATATTGCGAAATAAATATGTTTCGTAACTTTTATTTACTTGTGGTTCGAAGTGTTTTTCTAACGCCGCGATGACATTCGGATATGTTACATCTTCTTCGCGTTCAGGCTTAACATTTTCATATATTTCATACGTGCTATCTCCAACGTAGGTCAACAACATAGCTAGTTTTTGAGACTCATCTGTGACAGCAATAGCGTGACACAAAAGTTCAAATCTTTGTTTATACTTCTTCCAGCGCGAACTGAGTGTAGACACATCTTCTGTGGAAAACTCTGGAAAGGTTGGCAGATTAAGATTTCGAACAGCCATCGCAAGTGCATAAAAATTTAAAATCACTTCACAGATAAGAATTAAATCTTGTCGAATTTAATCTTGTCGAATTTAATCTTGTCGAATTTAATCTTGTCGAATTAATCTTGTCGAATTTAATCTTCGTCTGTTATTCCCTTGTCCTCGTCGCCAGTTTAATATCGGGAAAATAGGTTAAATAAGAACACGTGTTTACAATATATCTATGTTTATCTCTTTCTCTCTATTCACTATCATAACTCTCGTGTCATCAAAATCGTCCCTCTTCTTCTGACCAAGTCCTCTCCATCGTCGATGTCTTTATGACATTACAAGATCGTCTGTCTGTTGACCATGTAACTGACCTACAGTTAGAAAAGAAATAAACTACCTTAATGGAATATATTTTCAAGGTAATTTTTTTTTCGCGAATGGCCAATTTTTATTATAGAATTTGGCATGCTTAATGATTTTATTCTATGCCGTTTTGTTAATAAGAATACCAAATTTCTAACCAGGGTAATCATCATTTTTAGACCTGTTGTTTTTAACCGGAAGTTTCAGCCTGATATTCTTTTAAAGCATATTTTTTAAAAAGAAAAATCCTGCAGTACAAGTTTACGGTTATTCATCAAATAGTATTTCGACCCTCATCAACATCAAAGTGTGCCCCAATAAGATTCATCCCAATCCGCGTCATCTCTATCATTGACGTAAGGGTTATCAGGATATATAAACAAAGTGCGAAAAGGGGTCAACGATGGCAATTAAAGCATTTCGCGAAAAGCTCAGAAATTCGCGAAATTGCGATATTTAATTCTCGCAAAAATTGATCTATTAAGTTAAATACCCGATATTTTTTCACGTTTGTATCAACAACAGAGCATGTTGAGTGTTGTGTTCTCTCCAACAACGCGCGTGAATTAATTTGGGGTCTGGATTTTATCATTCAAGTTGCCACGGGAAAATTAAAAACAATCAGATCAGAAGAAAAAGGGCAGCATTGCAGTGTGGCTGCGAAATTTTTACACTCCTGTCTTCCACACTTTTTATTTTGTTTCTCTGTAAATTATTATCAATTATTCTTCATAAACCTACGCTTTGCTTGTCTGCAGTTCTCGAAAAACTACCTGTTCGAGGTGTTCTCCTGGCACAATCTTAGCAAGTAGGCTCATAAGTTATTTACTGCTAAATTCAGCTATTATATAGTGACCCACAAATTGCCAAAATATGTATGTATATCTCCATTTTTTGCCTGGCACACAACTTGTTAAATTTAATAGGCTCAGCAAAACAAATGTAGCTATAGTGCATACCATCCTTATTACGTGATTATCTAAACAAACAGCTCTTATTAGAGCGATTAATGATGTGTCGAAACTCCACTCAATAACTTTATGGATTTGACTATAAACCATCTCTTAAAACAACTTTGCAAAATTACTGGTGGGGTTGGGTGTTTGCGTGCAGGGTTAAGCAAAAAAATAATTTGGCTCTAAAAAGGTCCTATTTGCGTGATTATTACGTCTCTCAATTCCGTTATGTGTTTATTTATTTCTAATGAGATCCACTGGAATTATTTCCAAAGCCTATTTTATGATTAGAATGGTTGCAATACTTGTCCATCTGTCTAACATGTAGCTATCGGCTGCTTTAAATATTGTCGTGTATCTTATATTGCTCAAAAAGTGGACGCAACCTTAGGAAAACTTGGTGAATGGAATTAACAAAGAGGATCTGTGGAGAAGAGCATACTTAGCAATGTAATAATATAGGTTTCTTTTGTATATTTAATAAATGATTACAAAGATGACAATATAGATTAAAATGTCATCCCC